>SKCR01040085.1:0-59236 GCA_019454045.1 Zanthoxylum bungeanum
GCATTGTGGACTACCGCGACACCCTAGGTATGGGGTTTAGCACTATCAACTCAGCACAGAAGGCATACTAGGTGGCAGCTGGCGAGCCAGGTAAGTGAAAATGCATTGCATGTACTTTGATAGGATTGTCATTGTCACACACTGCACAAGTCCCATCAAAGTGGGAGCGACTGTAGGCATTGCATTTTTACATATTAGCCCAATGATGAGTCTCGTATGGAGGCAACTACCTCTTTAGTCATGAAAGTCGCAGGAAACGGACGTTGGAAGGGTAAAGTTGGAAAATGGAATTTTTGTTGGATTTAACCTCGTTGTTTGGCTCCGGTTGTTTGTTGGACTTCCGTTTCAAAGCTTACCTAAGGCCCAAAACCCAAACCAAACCCAAAATACCCAAGTCAAACCAAGTCAACCAAAACCACACACCCAAGGAGAGTGATTCACGCCCATGCCCTCTTTAAATTAGGTAAATGCACATTAAACACATGCTAAAATCAATTCAAATCCTTACCTAAATAAAAGAAATCAAATCAAATCCCTACCAAATCAAATCCAATCACAAATCCAAATTAGGAGATCCATTCCTTGTTAGACACCAATTAGGAGATTCTTTCCTATTCAAATTAGGAAAGTCCTCTCCCTTTGCCTATAAAAAGAGGCCTTCACCCCCATTCACAACCCTAGCACATACATATCCCTCAAGCACGCCTAAGACACTCATCTAAGCCTCCCTTGCACGCCCAAGGATCTCCTTCAAGCCTCCATTGCCGAATCATCAAGCCAAAATCACCCTTTAGTGCCGCAAATCCACTTTCTTCATCTATACCCTTCACGCCCAACACCCAAACTTAAGCCCTCTTTGCTGCGTCTTTAGCCACCATTCACAGCCCCAAAACACCCTCAAATAAACCTTATTTCCAGCCCCTGAAGTGCCGCAAAAAGCAGCCCCAAAGCAGCCCCAGAGTAGCGCGAAACAGCCCCTGAAAACGGCTTCACTGCACCAGTGAACTGCTGTGTTTTAGCCGCTGTTCTGGCCAGGTTCCTTGCGTCCTTAGCCCATCAAAACAGCCCTAAAACCATCTATAAACCATCCCAAAAATCCCAAAAAGTTTCCCTAAAAAAGCTTTACAAACACACCTCCCTAAGCCACCAAAATCACCCAAAACAGTCCACTAAACGCCCGAAACAGCGACCTGAAACGCAGCGACCAAACGGCGGTGAAACGAAGGTAAAACAGCAGCCCAAGCATCAAAAAACAAGGGAAAACATTGAGCAAACAATTTGGAAAGGTTTCAGATCATTCGCCCTTCCAACGGACTTGGAACGCGCTTCCAAAGATCGACAAAAGAGGTTAGACCTGAGGGTACCTTTTACCTATCTTCTTTGTTCTTTATTTTATTTTACTTTGATATATAATTGCATGAGAGTCGTTTGAGGCATGATTTGATTGTTGGATGGGCGGGACATGTGTTCCCTTTTGTGGTATATAGGATGGAAACCCGGACGTAAATTCCGTAGCCGAATCCGAATGGACGGTAGTGCGGTTTGTACTCGGGATACAACGCCACGTACCACTTAAGAGACATATGTTTTGTCCCATCCAAATTTGTGTTTGAGCATGTTGTAGTTTATAGGATGTTTATTTATTATTTTAATCATTGTTTATTTTAATTTCGTTATTTAATTTTGAAGCATGATTGTGTTATTTAGACATGTTATTTCATTATTCTTTATGCATAATATCTAGTTTAGTTTATGTTCATGTTTGAGCAATTATTTATTTTGTTGGTTTGATGGCTTAATGTGTTCAATATATGGTATTGCGTGTTTATTGTCTAAAGACTTACTTTCAAGCATGCAAACTTAGATTAGGACTTAGTTAGCGAATGCATATTAGATCTAAGTGACCTTTGAACATGATTATTGGATAGATGCGGTTGATTTAGTGCACAAATTATATCATCACAACGACATAAGTAAGGGACCATTCCGAACCCATTGGTTTGAGGTCTTCCCTTGCGAGGGGTGAGTGCGGCCTTAAATCTTTGTCCCGGTTCACACCGGGTGGCGACTCCATGTTATTTCGTACTTCCCAACTAGGCCGCGAGCCCAGAAAAGCGTCGCCCAGGTTCTATTGTCTACACCTAATAAACAAGATTCGCAGACATTATTTGAATTAGGATCAAATCTGTCCAAGTATCCATTCTTCAAAAGAGTGGATATACGAGTCTTGTTAATGCGTCCCAGACGACAATGCCACAAATAAGTCTCATCTGATTTACTCAGTTTGAGCCCTTTTTTGTTTGTCATGTTATATATTTGAGATTCATTTATATTCAAAATATAAATATTGTTATTCACATCTAATGTGTATATCTCAATATCATCTTTATAAACAAAACACCCAGTGCTCTGGAACATAAAGGTATACCCGCAATGGGTTACACTAGATATAGAGATAATATTTCTAGTCAAACTAGGTACATTATAACACTTTCCTAATTTAAGTACATGCCTAAATGGCAGTTCCAAAACTTAGGTTCCCATAGCCAAAACAGCGACTCTCGTCCCGTTTCTGACTCCAAGTCGATCTCATCTGAAGCCAGTCTTCTGCTAATCAGTAGATCCCGCACATCAGTACATATGTATGTACCACATCTAGTATCAAAAATCCAATTCTTTAAAACTAGTAGTGGACAGCGGGCAATGCTCCGACTTCAGGCATGTTTGTAACAAACATGCCTGAAGTCGGATCTTTGCCCACCTTCACTTCCTTTATGTCTGCCTTGTCCATACAAGAGTCACGCTTCCAGTGACCCTGTTTGCCACAGTTTAGACAGACATATTAGGATATGTCATTTGTCTTCTTATAAGACTGTGACGATTTTTCCTTTGCCCTTTTTCTTCACACCCACAGAAGCCTTCGGCCAAGCCTTGGCCTTCTGAGATATCGAAGTAAGATGCGCCTTACGCTTCTTGTCCTTTTAGAAGCTCTGGCTCTACCTCCTTGAGCATTGCCATTAACTTTCCAAAAGTTTTCTCTTGGTTCATTATGAACCCGCCCCAACATTCGGGCAGAGAATGTAAGATCAAATCTATGGAAGTCTCGGCCTCGTAGGTAATGCCTAGTTAACCTAGCTATTCGATGTCAGCAATCATCTGTGACACCTAGTGCTTGACATATGTACCCTCTGACATACGAGAGCGAAAGAGCTCCTTTTGCAATTCATACTTCTGAGATCTAAGAGTAGATATGTGAAGATCCTTCAATTTCAACATCATGGTATAAAGATCTAATCCTTAATTCTAACGACGAAATTAAGGAGTCATTGCGGCAAGCATAACAGATTGAGCACTAAAGTTATCATCACAATGAGTCTTCCAAAGCTCATACTCAATGATTTACTCAACTCCGGGCTTAGGCCCGAGAGGTCGCTCTGCTCCCAGGACTACCCTGAGGTTCATTTCCCAATCTGGAAAATTGTGTTGTTAAAGACATTTTTCACCTAGGATTATGTCCTTTGACGCTAATCTTTCCAGCCATCTTGATTGCTATAGTCCAACTATTCAATCAACGATTTTGGGTACACTCAAAATGTAATGATTATTATAGTCCAACTTTATAATCAACTACAAGTGGAGTAGTATGTTGTACCGTCTAACTGTTCAAAGAAAGCAATATTTAATATTAGTCCAACTAATATATTTATAACAACGATAAATTAAAATAAAAGAGCACGTGTTGGCAAGTATCTAAATGAAATTGCAAATTTAATAATTGCCTCCCACTATTTTTCGGCGAGCCTCTAACCCTCTGTGGAGTACTCGGGAAACCTAGTTTCCTAGTGGGCTAGGATCCCGTTAAATAACACATAACCTTGACTTTGGCTAACAAGTTGTATGAAACTTGACTAGGTAGATCTCTAAGATCAATTGGATCTCATCCAATTCCTAGATCTAGTAGGTGGACCTCCAAGTCCGAAACATATATCCAATATATGTAAATATATCCAATATATTTCCTAACCTTTTTCCTCTAAATCAATTAAGCCTTGGCTTTGGCTCAACAAGCTTAATGATTCTAGTTAAGCGCGACCCATTGACAGTAGGAAAGCTTCGTAATCGAGGTCGATGAACAAGAAGTGACCTTGACTTTGGCCAACAAGTCACAACTGCCCAAGACACTCGATATGTAATAAAGCTTACGTGGTTCAAACACATCCGCGATGGACAAAGGTCTTGACTTTGGCCAACAAACCAATGCCAATCTTGGATCTTGAGAGAGAACCACTCAATGGAAGGAAAAACGCTTAATATTTGATGAGGTTTTTTCGCGTAAATTGGCAACCAATTTATTATCTTTGATTAGGTCTCATCATACACCCTTAAGCATGCATTCTAAAAGCATAATAAGCCGCGAAATAAATTAACAATGATATGGGGATGGATATATAATAAACTTTGTTCCTAGAACAAATCTCTCCCTTTCCTCTCTCCCACCAGCATTATTCATACTTCTACCCAATTACAAAATACTTCTAAAGAAACCTCATTTACATTGAGGGGAATTGGTGAGAAGAGAAATACAAAGAGAATAGAGATAATAGGCTGGACACGCGGGTCCAATTTAATAAATTCTAAATTTATTACAATAATTTCTAAAATTGCCATCACCCTAATAATATCCATCTGATATAAATTATTCATACAATACATCCAATTATTCACACAAAGCATGTTATTCAATCAATCTAATCCAATTAATTAATCTTCGAATTAATGACCATCCAATGTTCAAACAACGATTTGATTTGCGCGAGTCCAACTCGTTTAAGAATAAATACTCAAAGTACGTATTCTTGAATTTTATCGAACTATAATTTTAAATCCAATTTAAATTGTATCCAATACTAATTCATATTTAATTCCAAATTAAATAATTACACTTTTAATAGTGCCTTTTAGATTTAGATTCTAAATCAAATCTAAATGGGTCTCAAATGCCCAATTAACATCCAATGTCAATTTAATTAAAGTCCAATGGGCTTTTAATTAATTCTTAAGGCATGGACTTTGGCTAATATGGATCAAACCCAAAAATTAATTTAGGCCCATTAGGCCCAATTAAATTGTTAAAGGCTCAATTATTATATTTGGACTTTATGGAAATGGTTTTAGGCCCAATTGGATCAAACCCAATTCTCCAAAACCAAACTTGGCCCAACCAAGCCCATTAAGCCCAATTACAACAATTAAATTAATACATTATTCCAAATTACATATTAATCCAATTCAAGTGTAATTAACATAATTAATCAATTAATCTAATGTTTCCAAAACACTAATTAATCCAATTTAATCATGCTCAACATTTCCAATTCATGTCCAACATAAATTGAAGCAAAATCAATCAATTACACATGCTTCATACTCACGGTTTTGGAAAGGAAATTATCATACAATTTGATTTCAATCCAATTAAATCAACATCTAACATACATTTCATGCCAATTAACATATCCAATTGCTAATTTTCAAAAAAATACCATGAGCCACCTAGGGCATATATTCGGCCAAGAGGTATATTTTGGGGAAAATTAATCCTATCAAGTTTTCACAAAATCAAAGATGCAAAAATCCAATTGAACATCATGTAAACATAACCCAACCATCAATTTAGGCATTTCATGCTCCAAACACAAAAATCCCAACTTAAAGTATATAAACCCTAGAAATTCAAATCAAACTTAGGACGCTCTGAAACCATTGTAAGTGTTCCTAGAACATGTCAAGGATCTTTAAGAGTGATTTGTGTGTGAAAAAACAAGAGAAGTTGCGGAAATACTCACAATGCTTGGTAGAGAAAATTCAAAACTTTCATGGATGTGTAGAAGCTCCAAGCTTAAAATTGAATTCCAAACTCATGGATTGGTTTCCCTATCACCTTCATTTGTCTCTTTAATGTGCTAGCAAGAGGAAATTTTACAACAAAATTCCATGGGAGAGGGAGAGCATTCACGGTTTTGGAGAGAAATGGGAGAGGATGAATAGTGAGTCATACTTCCAAAGTTGACTTGCTTTTTAAATATATAGTTGGTGTGTTGAATTGGTTTGAGTGTAGAAAAAGCAATCTCAAGCTTTCACTCAACCAATTACCAAATTCCATCAAGCGTCAAACACATTGATGTAAGTTGGTGGGCCCCACTTCAAATTCCAAATTTAAGTCGGACAATCCAACACACAACTTCGCTCGGGCCCGAGTTCGTTTAATTCCGAATTAAACGAATTTGTCGTTGCGACTTAATTAAATCCAATTTAATTAAATAATAGTGCCTCGCAATATTATTACGTAAGTCGCTTACGAATTAATTCTAAATTAATTTGTTCGCTTGAATTAAAATCAAATTTTAATTCCGCGTTGAAATCTAATTTCAATTAATATATCTAATATATTATTTTAGCCTAATTAATTAAATAGTAAAATCTAATTTCACCATTAAATTCATTTTGCCGATTAATTCCAAATTAATCGCGTTCTCTCTTCTCGATGAATTTAATCCCAGATAAATTCTCGACGCAATTAATCCCAGATTAATTCTTTCTCTGATAATTAATCCCAGATTAATTATTACCATAATTAATCCCAGATTAATTTTCTCTCTCATAATTAATCCTAGATTAATTATGTTCAAGTCAAATATCATCGGTGGATATTTGGGAAGCGACCCAAGAGATCCCTGGATATGTTGGCAGTAAATACGGTCATTGGACTATCCGAACACGTGAGTACCCAGTACCACGTTCTTACCGATTTACAAGACATGGTTGGCTTCTAGCAAAGCACCGTGCCTACCCAATTCTCCAGAAATATTCTTTAAATGAAAATATAATCTTTATCAGGCATAGCATACTATGTATTGCGTATTATGATCCAGTATCGAATGTCATATGTTAGGTCTAGGGCTGGAATTATGTATGCCTCGTACGAAGCATATATCGGATCACTGGCAACTAGTCTCTATAATCGAATAATTATGACCTAGTCATATTATCCCGATGACTGCAGTACTTAAGAGTACCAGTTCCGTATCCCTACGTGATCATCATCTCCATATGACTGAAGTGATACTTCCATCTTGACATCACACCCAATACACTACGATTCTCAGTATACCCAGAAGAGGCGTACACAAAACCTGTTAAAGCCTCGGACGACCAAAACCAAAGTATACTGATTGTCGCAAGTATTAGCGATGCAAGTCTCAGGTTAAGACCAAATACACCTACCCTGATTCGGATTCACATAGACATATAGTCATACTACCAATGGGATTCTGAGGGGTCTATCCAGATAGAAGTTATTCCCTTAACATCGGTAAATAGAACCTCCAATTACACTTGCATAAGTATCATATACTTAAATATATGAGAACTATGTCGTTAAGCTTCCATAACGCGCACAAGTGTAATACCAGCCTATTCCGCATTATCGATGTCCAGTCTCGATAATACTACGACTAGGGATATCTAATGATTAAACCTTTCATGGATTAATACTGTCTCATATCGTATTAATCCGGTACTAATCATATGAACATTTATCATTTATATATCCAGGTAATCCAATTATAAATGATAAAAAAGCAATTTCCTTTGTCACATAGTTAATTTTATACAAGAACACCATGTCCTTTACAAAATAGTGATGCTATAGGTCATAATTGTCCAACAATAATATGCTCACATTATATTTATATATTATTAATGAGATTAATAATATTTATTATCACAAATGAAAACTATGTTAAATTAGTTTAACTTAATGTTTTCTAGAATTCTTTGATTATGAGATAATCAAGTCTTGATTATAAGATAATCAAGTTAGTAATAATTATGAGATAATTACTACAACATAATTGAAGGTAATTTAATCATTATTGAGATAGTGATTTTTATTTACCTTGGAGATAAAGCCATATGGCTTGCCATGCTCTCCAATTTATTATGTCTATTAGGTGGCTTGTATACACCTAATATGTTTTTCATTAGCTAATGCATTTTATGCTTTGGTATGACCTCCATATTTATGTGTTTGCCATTGAAAGAAAGCATTAGATGCTTAATGACAAAGTCATTATCTTTAACTTAATATTTCTTATGCTTTAGTTTGGCATTCACATGTTTGTGTTGGCCATTGCAAGAAAGCATTAGATGCTTAATGACAAGGTTAGTTAGCTTGTGTAAGAGAATATAATCTCTATCATTTCTCTCACTTCTTAAGGTTAATCTTTTGCAAACATTCTCACTATTTTTGTGAGAAAGATTTGAGAGAAAATAGAGAGAGTTCAAACATTCACACTGTTGTGAGAGTGTTTGAAATTCCTAAAGCCAAACACCAATTGTGACATCTTGATTCTCTAAATCGTTTAGAGTTTAATCTTTGTGAGTGAAGCCCACACTTCGATTTGTTGGTTGCCTAACTATTTACCACTCCTAGTGAATATGGCATTAACACCTTTTACATTAGTTGCTTCATGATCATCCTATGAAATGTGTTGCCCTTGTGGATTTGGTTGAGCCTGAGATGAGAATTTTCCTTATTCTTGCACACTCAAGATATTAGTCAATTTGGAGACTTGACTCTTAATCTCCTTATTATCCTCAACTACCTGAGCTATCAATGACTCAAACTTTTGATTAGTTTTGCTCTGGCTCTCTATAAATGCATGTACAGTGTCCTCTAAATAAATCATAGGAACGACAGATGTGTGATACGGGGGAGCACTGTATCCTTTGTGTCGTGATATATGGGTAGGCTGATAAGACTCATGTTTCCAACTAAGATTGAGATGGTTCCGTCAACTAGGATTATAGGTATCTGAATATGGTGTATAAGGCTTTTTATACATCCCTAATGTGTTTCATTGTTCCTCATATGTTCCCTTCATCTCACCATATACATGACATTCTTGAGCTAGATGGTCAGTTCCCTTACACACAAAACATACCCCTTGAGGTTCTAAATGGGCTACTGCATGCATGGTCTGGCTATTATTAGTTTTTAAGGCTCCTAACTGTCTAGTTAATAACTCAACTTGTGCCTTAAGACTATCATCTTCCCTAAAGTGGTATATGCACTACTAGAAGAAGTGAGGTGTGTTCTATCAGTGCTATCAATGGCATTAGGTCTAGTCCAAGTGTGAGATTTCTCAGCTAGGTCATTTAAGTACTCTAATGTCTCATCAGAGTCCTTTCGGATGAACTCACCGTTGCACATTGTCTCCACGAATTGGTGCTCTCTAGGGGTTAAACTGTCATGAAAATAGCTCACTAAGCGCCAACTCTTATATCCATGGTGAGGACAACTAGTTAACATCTCCTTAAACCTCTCTCAAGTCTGATAAAGAGTTTCACTGTCTCTCTGGGAGAAGGTAGAGATCTGTCTCTTCAAGGCATTCGTCTTATGGTGTGGGAAATATTTATTAAAGAATGCATGTGTCATCTCACCCCATAATCCTATTGACCGAGGTCTTAGAGAATACAACTAGCTTTTAGCTCTATCCTTAAGGGCAAATGGGAAAAACTTAAGTCTAATTGTGTCAGTGGTTCCAAACCGGTCATGGAAAGTTTCTACAACCTCTTCAAACTCTCTAATGTGCACATAAGGGTTCTCGTTCTCCAAACCATGAAAGGTTGGGAGATACTGTATCATTCCAGGCTTAAAATCTATATGTGGTGCATTAGGAGGAAACATGATGCACGATGGTGTAGTTGTGTGAGTTGGGTGGAGGTACTCCTCAAAAGTCCTCATAGGTGGTCTCTCATATTCACTCATAGTATGTGCACTTGACGTGGAGGGTTTTGCAAAGAGATTGTCAAACAAACTCTATGAGTTTGAATTTTCCTCTTTAGTCCTAAAAATCTACCAAACATATCCCCCGCATCTAGCTATACAATTTAAACAGAAATAGAACGAGAAAAAAAAATAAAATAATAATAATAAAAATGAATAAACTAAAAATAAATAAGTAAAAAGAAATCAAAAAATGAAAATTGAGACTGAAATAAAACAAATAAAATAAAAATAAAAAGTAAAATAGAACGAAGTTACCATTTTACTGTTGACTAAGCAAACCTGCTCCTTCAGATTGTAAACCGTCTCCCCGACAACGGCGCCAAATTTTGATTATGCCCAAAAAGTATATGCGGTTATTGCAGTATAGTTGGGGTGTCGATTCCTCAGATAGATGGTTACAAAGAACTGATTCACTTAAGCAAAAACGTTTAGCAATAACTTATTTATAGAAATGATTAAATTGGCAATTTAAACTAAATATTATTAAAAGTTTGCAGGAGTTATCAATAGAGAGAAATAGCAAAACGTCAGGATTCCCTCTTGTATCAAGTTCCTATATTCAATTATTGATTCTTATTATTACTCAATTGAAGGTTTCACATCCCAAACCAACAATCGGAAGATATTCAATTCTAAACATGTCAAATTCTAAGGTAATTGATGAATTATTTTCTCTATGTTAACAGCACACAAAGTTATCATTACGATCTATCCAATGTCGACGATATACCCTCAGACAATACTACATGAGAAGACCAACACATAAAACAACTTTACCAGTCACAACTGGGTTCGCAAATCACACATAGAAGATATTCAATTCTAAACATGTCAAATTCTAAGGTAATTGATGAATTATTTTCTCTATGTTAACAGCACACAAAGTTATCATTACGATCTATCCAACGTCGACAATATACCCTCAGACAATAGTACATGAGAAGACCAACACATAAAACAACTTTACCAGTCACAACTGGGTTCGCAAATCACACATAGAAGAAGCATGACTGGATCTATATGAGATTGGACAAAACACAGTTTCTGGATTCAGAAATCGTAAAATAATAAAGAATAACCACCATCAATTATATTAAACGTTAAAGAGGTACTTTAGGAATCAACAACATAAATATAAGAAATCAAATACAAGTCATCATTAGCTTTTCCTAGGATATTAGCTCTCCATGTAGAAGAGAGATATATCCTTGATAGATAAGAGAGACGTCATGTCGTCTTGAAGTTCTTCGTCATTCTCTCTCAATCTTTTGTTTGTGGCTCTTTGTTGTGTGTTTCTCTCTTGTTTCTCTTTGTTTTTCTCCTCTTTTTCCTCCTTTTAGGGTTTTGGACGAAGTTGGGTTTATATAAGGAAGCCCTATAGTCATTGTGCGCATAAAAGACGTCAAAATCAGGGTTTTAGGATCTTCCGGGACGCCGCAGCACCCAATCCTTGGCACTTTTGTATGGTGAAGCTGGAGCGACGCATGGATGTGGGCACCGCGGCGCCAGTGTAAATTTCTGGTGCTACGCGCTCTGCGTCTCTGCCCTTCCCACGTGCTTCTGATGCGTCCGTAAGGTCCCGAAACACGCGTAATTGCTCCAAACTTCAAATTCCATTGCTCATAATAACAAAGCACAAAATAAACTCTAATTAAGATTAAATACATGATAATTAAGCCAAGTTAGCGATGTTCAAAGTATATTTTCATGCACTTATCAGGGAGTGACCTAAGAATTTTCATCACTAAATCACTAGAGTCAATGCTTTTCCCTAAAGTACTAAGTTAGTTCACAGCCATTGTAAACCTAGAAAATATATGCTCAATATCTTCATCGGCTTCCATTTTGAAGTTATCTAACTCACACATGAGCTGGTTGATTTTTAACTCATTCACTTGGTTTGTACCATCATTGACCTTTTTTAAAGACTTCCACAATTTATATGCATTTCCAAATTTCAGAAGCTTGTTAATTTGACGCCGATCAATTGCAAAAAGAAGATGGTTGAATGCTTTAACATTTAAGGAGGCTTGCATGTATTCCTCATCGGTCCATTCAAAATGTGGCTTCGGAAATTCCACACCATTGTTATCCTTCTTCATTGGTATTTTTGTACCTTATGTGATCACTTTGGAGAATTGTACATCCATAACAAGAAGGTAGTTCAACATCCTCATCTTCTAATAATTATAATTGGTTCCATTATAGAAGGGAGATCTAGTGGTTGAAAATCATTCGGCAAGATTTGATGAGTAGCTTGTAGAGGCCATGATTTACTATCGGACGGTTAGGTCTTTGTTGAGAATACATCGCTCTGATACTAATTGAAATTACCTACAAGCACACTTAACAAACAAAGACTATATACCCAAAAGAGGGGGTGAATTACGTTATGGCATAATAATGCGAAAATAAAAATTCTTGCCGATTTTATACTACTAAGCTAGTAGCTTTACCAATTTAGCTTAGGTTAGTTTTCTCAATCACAAAATATTCCCTAAAAGTAAGTTTCTAATTAATATGCAAATATGAAAATAAACTTGCGATAATTAAAAATTGAGGGATAGGGAAAATAACACTGGAGATTTATAGTGGTTCGGCCAACAATACCTACGTCCACTCCCTCAAGTCGCACTTGAATATTTCCACCAAGTTGAATCCACAACTTACAAACGAGTTTTTCGTGGCTCACCCGTAACCAAGAGTTTTATCCCCTAGGTTCACTCCAAATCTTTAGAAGAATTTTATCACATAGGCTCACTCTTTAAACCCTTGAGTTTTGTTCCTCGGCTCACTCAAAAACCTTTTACAATGAGTTTTGTCAATAGGCTCACTCATAAACCTTTACAATCACCCTTTTGAGTATACCCACTCACAAAGGGATTTCACAACCACACGTGTTTAGATATGAAGATTTAATAATACATTTGGGCACTCACAAAGATAATGAAGATTCAAGATTTGAGTTGCTTACCTAAGCATTCTAAGCTCATTACTAAAGATATGAAAGTGTAGCGTGTGAGCTTGATGTATGAAGGTGTATGATGATGAAGATTTAATAAACTCTCTGTTTTTGCCTTGTAAGAAATTATATGAAGGTATTGGATCATAGAAAATATGAATTTGGGGCTCAATATATAGTATAAGTGAAAACAGTCCCAACTGCCATGTCTGAGACTGTTATGCCGGTCTTCAGACACCGGTATGCCGGTCTGGTAAAACCAACAGCTATATTATCATTTGAAAATTTAAATGCTACACCGGTTTAAAGACTGGTATAGTGGCCGGTATGCCGATTGGATGACCGGTATGGTGGCTGGTATGATGTGTGTCGGTTTGTGAGAGCATGTAACAATTAAGCTCACTGGTGTAGGCATTGTATTTTTACACATTAGCCCAATGATGAGTCTCGTATGGAGGCAACTACTTCTTTAGTCATGAAAGTCGCGGGAAACGGACGTTGGAAGGGTAAAGTTGGAAAATAGAATTTTTGATGGATTCAATCTCGTTGTTTTCGCTTCGGTTGCTTGTTATACCTCTGTTTCTAAGCTCACCTTAGGCCAAAACTCCCATAGACCACATACCTAACCCAAACCAAGCCCAAATACCCAAGTCAACCCAAGTCAAACCAAGTCAAACCAAACTATGCCCATTGGACATGATTCACGCCCATTGCCCTTTATTTAGGTAATTGCACATTAATCACATGTTTAAATCTTGTTAAATCCTTACCTAAATAAAAGAAATCCCTACCAAATCAAATCCAATCACAAATCCAAATTAGGAGATCCATTCCTTGTTAGACACCAATTAGGAGATTCTTTCCTATTCAAATTAGGAAAGTCTTCTCTCTTTGCCTATAAAAAGAGGCCTTCACCCCCCATTCAAAACCTAGAGCTCATATACTTCCCCAAGCACGTCCCAAAGACTTTCTCAAGCCTCCTTGCACGTCCAAAAACCTCCTTGAAGCCTCCATTGCCGAATCATTAAACCTAAGCACCCTCCATTGCCGCATCTTTCATCCTTCACCAACACCCTTCACGCCTAAGCCCTTTTCACTGCCCTCAATTGCCGAATTTTAGCCACCATTCACAGCCCTAAAACACACCAAAATAAGCCTCAAATAAAGCCCTAAAGTCGCACTAACACTCTCCAAACACAGCCCCATTCGCAGCCCCAAAACAGTCCCCAAAAACGCCCCCACTGCACCTTGAACTGCCGCATCTTCACCTTCTGTTCTGGTCGGTTTTGGCTGCGACTTTAGCCAGAAAAACAGCCCTAAAATCACCTAGAAAACCCCTCAAAAATCTCCATAAAGTTTCCCTAAAAAACCATTAAAAACGCAACCCCCTAAGCCACCAAAATCACCCAAAACAGTCCACAAATCGACCAAAACAGTGACCTGAAACGGAACAGCGAAACAGCAGCAAAACGGACTTAAAACAGCAGCCTAAGCATCAAAACAACGAGGGAAAACATTGAATAGACGAATTGGAAAAGCATCGGATCAATCTCCCTTCCAACGGACGTGTAACGCCCTTTCTTAGACGACAAAAGAGGTTAGACCTGAGGGCACCCTTTTTACTTATCTTCTTTATTTTTGTTTATTTATTTTGATATATAATTGCATGAGAGTCGTTTGAGGCATGATGTGATTGTTGGATGAGCGGGATATGTTCCCCTTTTGTGGTATATCGGATGGAAACCCGGACGTAAATTCCATAGCCGATTCCGAATGGACGGTAGTATGGTCTGCACTCGGGATACAATGCCACGTACCACTTAGGATACACATCTCTCGTCTCATCCAAACTTGTATTTGAGCATGTTATAGTCTTTAGGTTATTCATTTATTATTTAAAGCATGGTACAATTTAGTTGTTATTTATTTGTTAAAGCATATTTAGGTTGTTCATTATGCATGTTCTTAGTTTATGATGCGTTTGGGTAATGATTTATACATGTTGATTTAATGGTTCAATATGCTTGTTGTGTTACATTGCGTGAAATTATTTGGATGAAAGCATGTTAGATCTAAGTACCCTTGAGCATGAATGTTGAATAGATTCGGTTAGTTTATTGCACAAATTATATCATCACAAGTGACATAAGTAAGGGACCATTCCGAACCCAACGGTTTGAGGTCTTCCCTTGCGAGGGGTGAGTGCGGCCTTAAATCTTTGTCCCGGTTCACACCGGGTGGCGACTCCATGTTATTTTGTACTTCCCAACTAGGCCGCGAGCCTAGAACAGCGTCGTCAGTTTCTGTTGTCTACAGTCTGGCGACTCCACTGGGGATTTAGAGAATCGGCCTCGAAATCATGTCTTGTGATGTGTATAATTTGTGCATTAGTTGACCATTTCTATAGTGGGTTAAGGGGGTTAATCAAAGGCTTTGTTGAAGCTAGGTGATGGTTGGGTGTCTTCCTTCACTCACTACCCTTCGGGGAAAAGCTGTGAAGGCACCTAGATAAATCATTACTTGTAGCTCGTTGTGACATACTAGTTTGGAGGACTCGTTGTTTATTCCTGACACCAAGCGATAAGAGCCTAAGGGGCTTGGGTACTTAAGAGAGCCTCGCTCCACCTTCCCTCTGGGGAATCTACAACGGGAAATCCATTCGATAGTTAATCACACACCGTAACTCGTTGGCACGTACCGTAAGGTATAAAAAAGGGTGCACTCACTTGGTCGCTTGAACCCTTGAGTGGGGAGTCCTAGTTGTGGGTAATCCTTCGTCAAACGAGAGCCTTTGTCCGCGCCCCGTGAACCCACTTGTGAAACTTAGCCTTGAAAGAACCGGTAGTCATTTATTTTATGTTTGTGTGTTGGACCGCCGTCATTTGGATCCAGTTGGACCTTTTGTCAAAAGATGTGAACTTGTTGGGCCATTTAAACTGGGGCAAGTTTGTGTCCTTTGACAGTTGGGCCAAAAGCTTCTAAAATGCCGGTGGGCCACTTTGTGAATGGGCCTTTTATCATTTGAAGTCATTTAGCCATATCATTGTAAAGTGTAAACCTGTTGGGCCTTTTCAACTGGGACAAGTTTGCACCGCGCAATGGTGCGATTGAATGCTTTAAAATGATAATGGGCCAACTTATATATTCCATGCATCGCATACATCTCATGCATCTCATGCATACATGCATCATGTTAACCCTTGTGTCTTAAAAGCCATCATGGATACCCGTTGGGTTAGAAAAAAAAGAAGTCAGAGCATTCCTTGAGAAAATCCAGTATATCAGTCGGTTCATTGCCAAGCTGACGTCAGTATGCGAGCCCATATTCAAGTTGTTGAGGAAAGATCAGCCGGTAAAGTGGAACGAACAGTGTCAGGAAGCATTTGACAGAATAGGGAATATTTGGTGAAACCTCCCGTCCTGAGACCTTCGAAACAGGGCAGACCTTTGGTGCTTTATTTGGCTTTTGAACCCGAAGCGCTGGGGGCGATGATGGTACAAGCCGATGAGATAGGAGTAGAGCACGTCATCTACTACCTCAGTAAGAACTGCTTCCGTACGAAGCCCGCCATCAGGAAGTAGAGAATATTTGTCTAGCAGTAGTATGGGTGTCCAGGAAATTACGCCACTATTTCCAGTCTTACAAGATCCAAGTAGTCGCAAAGGAGAATCCTTTGAAGTATCTACATTCGGTGCCTTCACTAGTTGGAAAGCTGGGCAGATGGTTAGTACTGTTGACTGAATTTGACATCGAGTACCTTACTTCAAAGGTAATCAAGGGCGAGCCGTGGCAGAATTCCTAGCCTTACAACCTGTTGAAGGGGATCAGTACAAGTTTGAATTCCCCGACGAAGAAATCCAAGCTATAGCAGTCCAAGGATGGAAGATGTATTTTGACGGAGCAGTGAACTGCAAAGGAGCCGGAATCGGTATTGTAATAATAACCCCTGGGGGAGAGACTTTGCCTATGGCCAAGAGGTTGACGTTCAGGGTAACTAACAATATGGCTGAGTATGAAGCATGTGCATTCGGCTTGACTGCATTAATAGCCTTGAGAGCTACGAACGTGGATGTTTACGGAGATTCAATGTTGGTGATCGACAGATGCAAGGAGAATGGGAGTTAAAAGAAGAACGTTGAAGCTTAGCTCCACCTCAGAAACCTAGCACATGCTATCCCTAACTGTAAATTTCAGCACTTGCCTCGGGAAGAACATCAGATGGCAGATGCATTGGCAATGCGCCCGCACCTGGGAGAATCCAGAGAAATTGGTGATGAGACCACTTGTGTTGACAACGGCCAGCAAATCGGTTTATGAGATAGAGAGGAATCTTGGGAGTAGAGGTCGATGACGGAAGACCGTGGTATTATGACATCCAGAGGTATCTGGAACATGGGGAATACCCAGAGGAAGCGAGAAAAGACAGAATCGTCATTCAGAAGTTGGCTGCTCAATATGTGAGTCTGAAGGGAGAACTCTACAAAAGGCAAGCGAACGGTGTTCAGCTGAAATGCTTGAGAAAGGAAGAAGCTCAGAAGATAATGGATGAAGTGCATGCTGGCATCTGTGGACCGCATATGAACGGATTGAACTTGTCCCGCAAGATTGTGAGACAAGGCTTTTACTGGTCAACCATAGAAGCCGACTGCGCGAAGCTGGTAAGGCACTGTCATGATTGTCAAGCGCACGAGAATTTGAATCATTTGCCGCATACAGAATTGCACGGGTTGTCAGAACCGTGGCCTTTCTCAGCATGGGGAATTGATATGATCGGAGAGATTCGGCCGAATGCGTCAAACGGACATCACTTTATAGTGGTAGCAGTGGACTACTTCTCGAAATGGTAGGCCGAGTCATTTCGTATGTCACGGCAAAAAATGGCTAAGTTCATAGCCTGGAGTCTCATATGCGTACGGTATGCCGCATCACGTGGTTACGGACAATGGAGTCCAGTTTCAGGGAGAGACCAAGGCGATGTTACAGAGGTATGGGATAGGGTTCATCATAGTCTTCACCATACAGACCGCAGGCTAATGGAGCAGTTGAGGCAGCCAACAAGACAATAAAGACGATTCTGGCGAATATGACGGAGAATTACAAAGACTGGGATGATAAGCTGTCGTATGCCTTGTGGGGATACAGAACTTCTGTAAGGACAGCAACTGGAGCTATGCCTTACTCTTTAGTCTATGGAATGAAAGAGGACGGTACTGCCGGTGGAAGTTGAGATACAGTCCATGCGGGTGTTAGCAGAAGCAGAATTGTTCTGAACGAGAATGGACCTCGCAGAGGTTTGAGCAGTTAGCATTGATGGATGAGAAGAGGATGAAGTCCTTGCATCACATGCAGATATATCAGAAGAGGTTGGCCCGAGCATTTAATAAGAAGGTGCGTCCTACCAAGATCAAGAAAGGTGATCTGGTACTTAAGCAGTCAAAGCCGTCGACGACAGACCCAAGAGGGAAGTTCAGACCAAATTGGGAAGGACCATACATTGTTCAGAAGGTAATGGGAAATGGAGCAGTGAGACTGTCGGACTTGGAAGGGAATGAGTTCACCGAGCCGATCAATGTTGACAGATTGAAGTTGTATTTTGCCTAAGGAACAGAAGACTGAATAGTCACCGCGCAGAAGACCTAACCCAACGGGATAAAGAGAACTCATGCATACATGCACACATATAACCCATTATTGCATTCCTTTTTTGCGTGTTTTGTTTTTTTTGTTTTATATTCACAGGTATCGAAGAATAAAAGAGAAAGCGGCAAAGACAAGCCTATCAGAAACAGCGAAAGCACTGTATTGAATTTGGGAAGAAATCCTAGGGCTGAGGTCCACATCGGTGTTAAGATTCAGATGGTAATCTGAGGGTTAACGCCCATTTTGAGTTTGAATTTCGGGTATAAATCTCGGGGGCGAAGCCCACATGGTCAGCAGTAAAGAGGAAGAATTCCTTAGAGTGAGTGAGTGAGTAAGTAAAAGAAAAAAAAATGAGAGAGAAGTCTTTGATGGTTAAACATATGTCCGGTGATGACATTATGTGCTGTAGGGAGAAGCCTTAGAAGCGAGAAGCGCGAGACGCGCTCTTATCCGGTATTCTGAATGGATTGATCTCGGCTGGACTCATGAAGCACTTGATAAAGGTATCTCAACAGTAGAAGCCTGAGCGGTTGATGAGATGACTAGTTGAAGAGATGGTGGATCGGTGAATGCCGTTTGTCTGGATGTCCACACTGATTTGCCTTTGCTACGATACATGATATGGTTGGAAAATAAAGAAAGAAAAGTCTCTGCAATGAAAAGAAAAGAAATAGACCGCCTATAACCGATAAGCGTGAAGCTACCCATGGGCGAGTATTAGGACCACCATGAGGAGAAATGCTACCTTAAAGGGTAGGTGAGTCAGAAAAAGAAAAAGAGAAAAAAAAAAGAAAAAAAAATGAAGGAAAATAATGAAAAGAAAGAGACGATGCAATAAAAGAAGACCATATCATGTTAAGTATGCTACAGTAATCACAGAATGTGACCCAGACATCCAGGTTGGTTAGACCCACTGATCCGATTCTCCGAAGCGAAATCATCGAGTTGGCTGACTTAAGGAATAAGCTGCGAAGGAGCCTTAGCACACACACACACACTAGGAGTCTGGTTCAGATCACCCATTCAGGAGATTGGGTTTGAGTATGTCGAATACTTTGAAGATTCTTTGGCTTTGACGCGAAGCATCCGTTGAGGACGAAAATATGTTTAGCTATCAAGATTATCTCAAAGAGAGGCACTACAGTGTGCAAAATAGAGAATCGGCATCAGTAGTAGACTTGCCGGGTATGGCATTCAGGAGGCGAGGCCCACATTAGGTTCAGCATCAGATCTGCCGGGTATGGCATTCTGTGGGCGAGGCCCACATTGGTTCAAATCAGTTTCAGCCAGGTACGGCACTCCGGGCATGGAGGTATCAGATCAGCCAGGTACGGCACTCCGAGTATGGAGATATCAGATCAGTTTCAGCCAGGTACGGCACTCCGGGTATGGAGATATCAGATCAGCCAGGTACGGCACTCCGGGTATGGAGATATCAGATCAGCCAGGTACGGCACTCCGGGTATGGAGATATCAGATCAGCCAGGTACGGCACTCCGGGTATGGAGATATCAGATCAGCCAGGTACGACACTCCGGGTATGGAGATATCAGTTCAGCCAGGTACGGCACTCTGGGTATGGAGATATCAGATCAGTTCAGCCAGGTACGGCACTCCGGACATGGAGATATCACAGCTGCGACACCCTAGGTACGGGGTTAGCATTCAGACATTTGTGGCTCTCTAGGTACGGAGACGTCACCGCGACACCCTAGGTACGGGGTTAGCACTCAGACATTTGTGGCTCTCTAGGTACGGAGACGTCACCGCGACACCCTAGGTACGGGGTTAGCACTCAGACATTTGTGGCACTCTAGGTACGGAGGCGTCACTGCGACACCCTAGGTACGGGGTTAGCACTCAGACATTTGTGGCTCTCTAGGTACGGAGACGTCACTGCGACACCCTAGGTACGGGGTTAGCATTCAGACCACAGCGACGCCCTAGGTACGGGGTTAGAACGCCAGGTACGGCATGTGGACTATTCAGACATTTGTGGCTCTCTAGGTACGGAGACGTCACCGCGACACCCTAGGTACGGGGTTAGCATTCAGACCACAGCGACGCCCTAGGTACGGGGTTAGCACGCCAGGTACGGCATGTGGACTATTCAGACATTTATGGCTCTCTAGGTACGGAGACGTCACCGCGACACCCTAGGTACGGGGTTAGCATTCAGACCACAGCGACGCCCTAGGTACGGGGTTAGCACGCCAGGTACGGCATGTGGACTATTCAGACATTTGTGGCACTCTAGGTACGGAGGCGTCACTGCGACACCCTAGGTATGGGGTTAGCACTCAGACAACCAACATCATCACTGCGGCACTCTAGGTATGGAGACGCAACCGCGACGCCCTAGGTATGGGGTTTAGCATTATCAACTCAGCACAGCAGGCAGACCAGGTGACAGCTGGCGAGCCAGGTAAGTAAAAATGCATTGCACGTACTTTGATAGGATTGTCATTGTCACACACTGCACAAGTCCCATCAAAGTGGGGGCGACTGTAGGCATTGTATTTTTACACATTAGCCCAATGATGAGTCTCGTATGGAGGCAACTACTTCTTTAGTCATGAAAGTCGCGGGAAACGGACGTTGGAAGGGTAAAGTTGGAAAATAGAATTTTTGATGGATTCAATCTCGTTGTTTTCGCTTCGGTTGTTTTTTTTCCTCCGTTTCTAAACTCACCTTAGGCCCAAAACTCCCATAGACCACATACCTAACCCAAACCAAGCCCAAATACCCAAGTCAACCCAAGTCAAACCAAGTCAAACCAAACCTATGCCCATTGGACATGATTCACGCCCATTGCCCTTTATTTAGGTAATTGCACATTAATCACATGTTTAAATCTTGTTAAATCCTTACCTAAATAAAAGAAATCCCTACCAAATCAAATCCAATCACAAATCCAAATTAGGAGATCCATTCTTTGTTAGACACCAATTAGGAGATTCTTTCCTATTCAAATTAGGAAAGTCTTCTCTCTTTGCCTATAAAAAGAGGCCTTCACCCCCCATTCAAAACCTAGAGCTCATATACTTCCCCAAGCACGTCCCAAAGACTTTCTCAAGCCTCCTTGCACGTCCAAAAACCTCCTTGAAGCCTGCATTGCCGAATCATTAAACCTAAGCACCCTCCATTGCCGCATCTTTCATCCTTCACCAACACCCTTCACGCCTAAGCCCTTTTCACTGCCCTCCATTGCCGAATTTTAGCCACCATTCACAGCCCTAAAACACACCAAAATAAGCCTCAAATAAAGCCCTAAAGTCGCACTAAACACTCTCCAAACACAGCCCCATTCGCAGCCCCAAAACAGTCCCCAAAAACGCCCCCACTGCACCTTGAACTGCCGCATCTTCACCTTCTGTTCTGGTCGGTTTTGGCTGCGAATTTAGCCAGCAAAACAGCCCTAAAATCACCTAGAAAACCCCTCAAAAATCTCCATAAAGTTTCCCTAAAAAACCATTAAAAACGCAACCCCCTAAGCCACCAAAATCACCCAAAACAGTCCACAAATCGACCAAAACAGTGACCTGAAACGGAACAGCGAAACAGCAGCAAAACGGACTTAAAACAGCAGCCTAAGCATCAAAACAACGAGGGAAAACATTGAATAGACTAATTGGAAAAGCATCGGATCAATCTCCCTTCCAACGGACGTGTAACGCCCTTTCTTAGACGACAAAAGAGGTTAGACCTGAGGGCACCCTTTTTACTTATCTTCTTTATTTTTGTTTATTTATTTTGATATATAATTACATGAGAGTCGTTTGAGGCATGATGTGATTGTTGGATGAGCGGGATATGTGTTCCCCTTTTGTGGTATATCGGATGGAAATCCGGACGTAAATTCCATAGCCGATTCCGAATGGACGGTAGTATGGTCTGCACTCGGGATACAATGCCATGTACCACTTAGGATACACATCTCTCGTCTCATCCAAACTTGTATTTGAGCATGTTATAGTCTTTAGGTTATTCATTTATTATTTAAAGCATGGTACAATTTAGTTGTTATTTATTTGTTAAAGCATATTTAGGTTGTTCATTATGCATGTTCTTAGTTTATGATGCGTTTGGGTAATGATTTATACATGTTGATTTAATGGTTCAATATGCTTGTTGTGTTACATTGCGTGAAATTATTTGGATGAAAGCATGTTAGATCTAAGTACCATTGAGCATGAATGTTGAATAGATTCGGTTAGTTTATTGCACAAATTATATCATCACAAGTGACATAAGTAAGGGACCATTCCGAACCCAACGGTTTGAGGTCTTCCCTTGCGAGGGGTGAGTGCGGCCTTAAATCTTTGTCCCGGTTCACACCGGGTGGCGACTCCATGTTATTTTGTACTTCCCAACTAGGCCGCGAGCCTAGAACAGCGTCGTCAGTTTCTGTTGTCTACAACTGGTATGGATATCGGTATGAACACCGGTATTGTGCATGCTGGTTTTCGCGAGCATGCAAGACATGGTGGGTAGACTAGTGTGGGAGACCGGTATGGGACCGGAATGGTCTGTGCCGATTTCCACGAGCATGCAAAACAGAGCAGGTCTTCCGGTATGCCGGTTTAGTGCCAAAATGCATGATTTGAATGTTAAAGGCATTTTGCACATGATCCTAATGCATCTATATGAATGTGAATATGTCCTATGAGCTTAGAGCCTTAAATAAACACTCATTTTACAAAGATAGCCCTAAGCTAAGACTATACAAGATTTTCTTCATTTGCCGCTTGTATTAAAATTCGTTGCTCTTCACCACCATTGCGCTTTGACATCTTTTTGTAATGTCTCGCTAATGCGGGTCGAAGACTTCTAGTATTGCGTCATCAAAATCCATCTTGAGAATATGTCGCTAACAGCTTGGGTTATTTATTATTCTCTATACTTAATACGTTTTTATTGTCTGGCCAATAATATGATGGTTGTGGTAAACCAGTAGGAATTTAGGTTTAGAATTGAGAATAATATCGTGTGCTCGTAATTTTTAATGAATAGGTTTTCGTGCAGAATATGAATATATTTGCAGGGTATGCGTAGCCAATATTATAACATACTCTTAATGAGTTTAACTTGACTTAATTATCATATGAATATAAGTAATTGAATTAAGTTAAACGTTTCTACCTGATCATCGGAAGAGACTAGTAGATAAATTAGTGTTCTAGGTTAATAACCAATGTTAATTGCTCGGTTGGATAAAACGTGCATAAACGTATTTGCATGATTATGTACGGTTATAACTCTAGATTCTCATTCTCATAAATTTTTCCAAAATAATTTTAATTTAATTTAATTTAATCACCCTCTCTTACATCATTTGTTTAGTTTTAGTTAAGTTAGGTTTAGGTTAATATTAATAGAATTAATAATAAGTCCATGTGAATTTGACATCTGACTTTTTGTCACTATATTATTTGAACTATACATGCGATTGCTTGCTATATATAAAATCACATCTAATTTCTAAGGCACTGTTTGATGCTGTGTGGTGGCTTTTAAACTGCAACTGCTGTGAAGTAAATGTTGTTAGTATTTGGTTAATTTAACTCCTAAATAATGATAGAAACTCGCTCAATTCGAAAATTTACTAAAAGAAGTTTTATAAATTAATAAAAAGTCTAGTATATTAATGAGATAATTTTATTTTGTCCCCATTAAATTGAAAAATATTAATTATTTTTAATGAAAATCAAATTTAATGCGACTAAATTAATAATATGATTATATCATTGTTAAAAAGCTATAGATCCTTAATCGCACTACCAAAGAGACCCTAAAACTGCTCAAAAGAAATCAAAATTGAAAGGGGGACCAATGACCAAAGGCCATATAGAAATAAACGAGAATTTTAACACAGATAGAAAATGAAAGGACAGATGATAGATTTGGAAAAAGAATGGCAAAGGGAATAAAGGGCATCTCTTTATGCAGTGGGTCATCATGTAAGAAATACGAAAGACTACAAAAAAAAAAAAAAAAAAGAGAAAGCTGTTTGGTTGGCTTCGCTTCAATTCAGCTTTGAGCTTTCAACTTTGGAGCAAGGAGAAAAATAAAAAATAAAGCAAAACAAGATACTCAAGTCTTTTGCATGTTGAAGGAAACGAAGATGAGATCAGAAAAGAGATTATGACGTATCCAGGCACGCCTATTTTTTAGTTTACTTTTAGCTTAGGTCTCCGTTCAGCAAGCAGCTTTGTGTCCAAAACTGTAGTATCAGAATTGATTCTGCTTAAATTTGTCTGTGTCTATTAACATGTCGGCCTTGGACGTTTACAAGACTCAAGACATTGTAGAAACACGATCGTTTACTGGGTTTCTGTTGTCTTGCCATAAATTTCATGAACCTATAGAGATGAAACAGGGTTTTGAACTACCAGGTACCCATACCGGGAGGAATTGAAATTGGAATTCGTACTATTGAACTTGACATATGGATTATTGAATTTGAAACTTCAATCATTAATTTTGAACCTCATACATGTTTTATATTCAAAAGTTTCTAGTTCAATGATCAAGTAAGTTTAATGCATTTAACATTTTTCTTGTTTATGGCTGATCAAAATACCGCTGCCCCCAAAGGGTGGGTTTGGTGATAAAGAGTTATGATTTTATTAGCAGGTCTCGGTTCGAGTTTATAAAGTGAATTTTTTTGTAAAAGTCTGGAGCAGTTAGAGATTTTACCTACTCCGCTTAAACTCAGGTCGAGTGATTTGACGGTGGGATTTCTAATGTTTCCAAAAAAAAATTTAAAACTTTGTTGCGATATAAGATGCATGAGGTGACTGGGGCTTCAGTTGAAATTGTGGTATTATGAAATGGAATTCTAACGGTAAAGGTCGGATTTTTATAAAATAATTGTAGGGTTAATAAGCTTACAAGTTTATTAAACATACTATTTTAGAAGCAAAGTTGCTAAAGGACAGTACCAAACAGAGCTTTATGCTCTACTCTTTGTAAAACACTTGCTAAAGGACAGTAACAAACAGAGCCTCTGCTCTTTGTAAAGAAAGAGTGAGATGTTAATAAAAGAGGAATCTTTTTCACTTCTTAAAAACTAATAATAATAAAATTTTACCAACAGTTCAATCTCTGGTAATTGAGACGGGAATCTTGAATATGAAGAACATAACAAGAAATTAATATCATTAAAGAAGCACATAGAGCAAGTTTTTTCTTCTTCGTTTGGAGTGGCTAAAGAAAGAAGCACAAAGCACTTTAAAGTTTCTACCTAATTAGCAGTCAACTGTTTAGTCTTTATGCTTTTTTACTCGGGCATGTCTACAGTACCGAGAGGATACTAAATTTGAAGTCAGGACCTTTTAAAGCTAAAATATGAATTTGAAAATTTTAACATGACTAATTTCAAGTTTATTGTTAGAAATTTCAAATTTAGTAACACTCGTTTTGTAATATCTCATATTATTTAGAAAATAATTTAGTTATGTATTTTTAATTAAGACGTTCCATCAATTAGTTAGACGTGTCTAGTGCTAAGATTTTGAAAATGGGCCATCTTGAGTGAAAATAAAATCGTTATGAGGCCTGTTAAAGTGACACACTTTCAAACTGGATAATATCTAACTAGCTGATCGGACCTTGTTAACGAACAATCAACGAATGCAATAGTTTTATTGAAATAGAAACTTTATAAGCAAAACCAGAAACTTAAAAACAAATTACAAACCAAAAGCAGAAACTTACAATTCAAGTAATCGAAATCAATAGCAATAAACTGACTTATATAGATTGAGACTAGCACACATGTTATGTCTTATAGCAGAAATTCGCTCATACTCTTGTGCTTGTAGTTCGTTGGATGTCTGCCACCAGGATTCAACAATCTGCATGTCGCAAATCTGCACCTGATGTTTCGACCCCTGGCGAATCTACTGGATGTTGGTTTCAAGGATCAGTGAGTTTTTATGTAGAGAATTTTATCAATTTCAGATTCTGTATGTAAATCTCCAAATCTGCCTACTCTATTCCATATATGAAGAATGAAAAGAGGGTGGTTACTTCCCAAACGTTTTCCTATTTTCAATTAAAATATAAATGGATATGTTGATCAGACATAACCCTTCTATTTCAAATGAAAAATAAAATCAAAAATACGTTTTTTTTTTTTAAAAAATAAGACATTTATTCAATACTCACAAGAGCCAAGAGCCCCAATGCCCAAAGCTCATCTTTGAATAATTAATATATATTAAATATATTAATTGTCATGTCAACCACACATCTAAGCCCAAGCCCAAGCCTTGTTTTCCAATTTGATATAAATATTTAGATAACATTTATAAACTTTTCACTTTCCATATGTTTTTTAGATGTGGGATTACTCCCTCTATTTACTATACAAACTCTTACAGACCTTACAAATGATATCGGAACCAACTCAGTACCCAACCAACTCAAATTACTTACTTCCAACAAAGGAATTCCATCATATACCTGATTTTAACGTTATTGCCTCCCTATACGGTACGTGGCTACATTAACATAACCATTTTCACAAATATGTTAATAATAACTTAATATATAATGTACTGCTAGCTAGTAACTACTGAGGCTATGAACAAAAAATGAAAAAAAAGTTGAAAGAATACATCAAAAGCCAATGCTACGTGTCAAACAGACAGGTACATGATCACATGGCTATTGACCATAGCCCTGATCTACTTTACACTCACTCACTCTTGAGTCTTGACCAGACCTAGCTCCAAAACAAACCCCTTCTTTATATAGAAGTACCCACCCTTGGGTTTGAACCAACACCCAGTCACCCCGCTAACCTAAAACAAAACACTTTTGCCTTCACAGAACTTTGAAAAAAAAAATGGAAGAAACAAACACTCCTCTAAGTCCAAGACCAAAACCAAACTCTCTTTCAGGATCAACCCAGTTGCCTCAGAGCCCAAGAGGACCAATGGAGTTCTTGTCAAGATCATGGAGTGCTTCAGCTCTTGAAGTTTCCAAAGCCCTCGCTCCTCCTCCTCCTCGTTGCATTATCATGCAGGCTCCTCCTAAATCATCAGCCGGCGATACCACTTCAATACCCGAAGACATTGCTGCTGAAACTGAAGAACTCACTGCTGCCTCTGCCAATCAGTTCAGTTTTGCTTCCTCTGCTACTTCTCAGCTTGTTCTCGAACGCATTATGTCACAATCCGTAAGTGCTTTTTCTATAGGAAATAAAAATTACTAACTGGATATGGTGGCAAATAAAAATAAAAACGAATAATTTTGTCTCCATATCATGTATTTACAACTTCTGTGTTCTTTTTCGCTTACAATGTATGATTTGGTTGCTTGCAGGAGGTGTCTCCATTAACATCAGGGAGGCTCTCTCACAGCAGCGGGCCTTTGAATGGTGGTGGTTCTTTGACAGAAACTGACAGCCCACCAGTTTCTCCCTCCGAAGAGTTCGACGACGTCGTAAAGGTTTGTTATAATTCACTCGCATTATTTTTTCTGGGAAAATGATATCCAACTATCTTATTGATTGTGACATGGATATTTTAATCTTCATATTTTTAAAAATATTGGTTTAATCTTTGTCGTGAAATATTTTTTATTAATTTTGAACAATTTTTCATTCAATTAATATTAAATAATTTAATTATATTCAAAAATTATAAAAAAATTATTTTAAAATTAAATAAAAAATAACTTAATTAATAAATAAAATATTTAATACTAAAAATTAAATTTCGTACATAATCATTTTGCTTGGGGACTGGGGACCGAACAGAAAAGGAAACAAGGCGACCATTAACTCGGCTTTATCAGTACTTTAGTAGAGACTCTACAGGAAACAAATACAGAGGGCTTGCTTTTGTCTTCTTTCAATAAAACCTTTTTATTGGCTTAAAGATTATTTAAGGTGTCTTGTCAACAAAGGCTGATTTTCTTCAGTACTCGTATAAAAATAAAGTTCGCAACATACGAAAAATAAGAATTAAAATCAGCTCGGCTGCCAGCATTTTGTATTATTTGGATTGGTGACATTGTTGAGGCTTGACCAATTACACAACTTTATTACTTATTAGACTAAACCAACTAGCTAGCTACCTGTATCTAAGGCCGAATATGAGCTGGAGCTGACTCTAATAATTAATAAATCTTCCATGGTAAATAAATTTTCGACTGGGTGTGAGAATTGGACTGTAAAATTAGGTAACGAGATAAATTAATGTGGGAAAAGTCTTGTAATGTTTTTGTGCAGTTGCAGCACTGTGACTGATCTTAATATAGGGCCCCCTGGAGTGATAAATAGCATAAGCTAAGATTGGAAAAAATTATGGGAAAAATTATGGATCATAGTTCTTAAAATTATTTAAGATATTGTTGTTAAATAATAATTTTGATCTGCATCGTTTTCAGCATAATCATAGCTTGCATCTCACGTAAACAATCCAGTCTTTAACCCTCCTTAATAACTGGGAGCTACAGGAATTAATTAAGTGACAACATTGTGACTTGGAATTGGAATGCATGCAGTATTTCCATTGCCACAACAGCATTCAGCCTCTATTCACCAACAACCGCGCTAGCGCCGGCAACGGCTGTAACACTCCCAGTGGCAGATCCAAGACGGTGGGGAGGTGGTTGAAGGAGAGAAAAGAGAAGAAAAAGGAGGAAAGTAGAGCCCACAATGCCCACCTCCATGCAGCCGTTTCAGTGGCTGCAGTGGCAGCTGCCGTGGCAGCTATTGCAGCTGCAACTTCTGCATCCTCATCGTCATCCTCGAGAAAGAACGAGCAATCTGCCAAGACAGACACGGCTGTGGCATCTGCAGCCACGTTGGTGGCTGCTCAATGCGTGGAGGCTGCAGAAACTATGGGAGCTGAGCGTGATCATCTTGCTTCAATCATCAGCTCCGCGGTGAATGTTCGTTCACATGATGACATAGTTACCCTTACAGCTGCAGCAGCTACTGGTAGGAAATTTTGTCCGTTGATAGTAGAAATTCACATAATTGTTTATAAACTAAACGAAGAATTTGTACCTTTTTTTGTTTATTTCAGCTCTACGTGGGGCAGCAACCTTAAAGGCAAGAGCTATGAAAGAAGTTCTGAATATTGCAGCTGTATTACCAGCGGATCAAAGAGGCTCTATTGGTGGTAAAGGCAATAATAAAGCGCATGATAATCACAATTTTAGCGGAGAACTTGACTCCGGAGAGGATTTTTTAACCGCTTGTAGCCAAGAGCTCCTGGCTAAGGGAGTTGAACTTCTCAAACGAACCCGCAAAGGTAATAGTAATAGTAATACATCATCAATTTCTTCTTTGTAAGATGGTTCATTTACTGGAATGTAACAAACCCATCATTAAGTTTTATGAATCTATGATGATACAGGTGACCTTCACTGGAAAATTGTCTCTGTTTATATCAACAAGACAGGCCAGGTAGCTCTTTTGAGGAAAGAAGTTGAATTCTGTCCTGCAATCTTCACGTTGTTTATAATGTTACATTAAGAACTTACATTGAATGTGCAGGTGATGCTGAAAATGAAGAGCAAACACGTTAAAGGGACCATCACCAAGAAGAATAAAAGTGAGTACTGTTTTGAATTCACTTGCTCGTAACATGAATAAAAAGACTAAATATGAGAGAAATTGATTTGCAGATGTAGTTCTGGAGGTATGCAAAGACATGCCAGCATGGCCGGGGAGACACTTGTTCGACGGCGGAGAGCAGCAGCGTCGCTACTTTGGACTGAAGACAGAGGCACGAGGTGTTGTCGAATTTGAGTGCAGGAACCAGAGAGAGCACGATATTTGGACTCTCGGAGTTTCAAAACTTCTTGCCATTGTTGCCGAAAAATGGCAGACATAAAAATGTAATGCAACATCAAAAGAATCAGAAAGACACAAACAACCATTAAGCTTCAGGCATAACGCTGGAAATTCTGAGATGGGGCCATTGAAATTGGAGATGAAGTCCAGGGATGATCAAACTTTTAATATGATGTTTTTTTGCCAACTTAATTAATGTGTGTTTTTTCGTAAAAGCTTTATATGCACCACCGCATGTACAAGAGAAAAAAAACTTGCAACAATCGAAATCTAATTCGATTTTGGTAATCGAGATGGTGGACTTCAACTCATGGACCATCATATGATTATCAGCTTTGTCGATATTATTGACTATCAAGAGTCCATAACTCTCTATGTAATATCCGATCTTAAAAGTCACCCAAATTCAAAACAAACAAAAAACACTAAATTTCAATTATCTCAATATGATGATAAGAAATAGTCCAATCAAATTTCATAAACTCAATCCAATTCAAAATTTGGTGATTGATTGATCAACTGATCCTAACAGACAAAATCTTAAACTTTAGTGGGTTTGGGTGTAACTTCTAAGATTCAAAGCCCTTTCATTTAATTTTTTTCCTTCCAATTTTCTAGTCAACCAAATACAATTTTGACATCATAACAATTACCTCTAAGATATTCAAGAAGAATCAAGCGAGCCAGACCATCAAACAATACTTTACAAACTCCATTAACGTATAAGATTGCTTCCTTTTGTCTACTCTTGGCCTATATGATCAATTTCTTCTTCATTCATCAGTGACTCCATTTTGATTATGAATCAAAAATAAAAATAATATTTCTAACAGCCAAGAAAAAGACAAATCGAATTAAATTGGATAGTTGATTACATACTTTTCAATAGCGTGGTAGAAGGAGGTGAGGTCATATATATGGCGAAGAATCATCATCCCTGATTGGAAGAGAGGAAAATCGCATAGCAAGATGCATCAAAATAATTGTTAGCATGAATAGCATTGAAAAAATCAGTGTTAATGTCGACCATTTCTCTCTGTGATATCTATCTATGCTATATAAGTTTAAATATTTTGGCTAATATAGGGTTATTTTGCGAGTACTATTTAACTAGCGTTTTTAAATTTATTATTAAATTTTTTTTAAATAATTACAACCTTGAAAATATATTTTAATATGAATTTAAACACCAAAAATGAATTCTAAGTATCATCGGATAAACTTAATTTGACAATATTTTTTTTTTCAAAATTTAATTCGAGAGTAATATATATATATATATATATATAAAATCATTGGAAATCCCGCCGTCAAACCACTACTTACAGGCTCAAGCGGAGCAGATAAAATATCTGGCTGTCCTAGGCTCTTACAAAAAACGCACTTCTTATATTCGAACCCAGAACTTCAAAGCGGGATTCTCTGTGTGCGTGTATATATATATGCATGCTTTTATTTCATAACTAAGATTTTGCACTTTATATTTGTGTTTCCTTTCGCCATTTTTTAAATGGTAAGTGACTAATAACCCTTTAGTTGGATAATATGACACCTCATCACCTCATCTTTGAAGTTAATGTTAAAGACCAATCAACGATTATAATAACATTTATTGAAACAGAAACTTATAAAAAAAAAAAATATAAACTCACAAATCAAAAACAGAAACTTACAATGCAAGTAATCAAAATCAATAACAACAAACTGACTTGTATAGATTGAGGATAGCAGATTATGATATGTCATATAGCAGAAATTCGCCCCTACTCTTGTGCTTGTAGTTCGTTGTGAAGGAGTTTTATGCCGAAAATCCGGTAACGCAACAGAATAGTGGAAAATCAAAATTTTCCGATTTCAAACTTTTTCTCGGATCAATTAAATAAACTTATTTATTTAATTATCCAATTATTAAATTCTGAAAAAATTACACAAGAGATCAAATTTCTTGGTAATTACCGAATTGCCCATAACTTTGTAAATTAATCATTTAGTCCAAAAATTGTCAAATATAATTTTGGATGATTCTAAATCACTTCTAAAATGATTTTCAACATATCCAATACATCAAAATCAGATTTGCAACAAATCCCCAAATTTTTTGCTAATTGCCGAGAGCACCCTACATTTTCGATTTATTGCATTTTGGTCCCTTTTTGTTCAAAACATGCCAAGATCAAATCCAATCAACCCAAAAATTTACATGCATCATATACACTCCATAATACATCACATATATGAAAAGCCTCAAATTTGGAGAGGGTTATGAACCCTAATTTTTCAATTTCACCAAATCTTTAAAATCCAACACTTTAATCCATTCAATACTTTACCAAACAAGCCTCACCACTTTGAAATAACTCTAGAACAATTATAGGTCACCAAGGAGTGGCTTACTTAATCTAGAATGACAACTTTGATTTTTAAAGAATCAAAAATAAGCTTTTAAAACAAGTTTAAGCTTACTTACATGCATCAATCTTTCATCCAAGTTCTCAAACAAATAAACACAAACTATAAGAAAAGAGAGAACATTAAAGCAACACAAAATGATGCCAAGCATGTTAGAAACAATTTCTATGTTGAAGGCTTTGAAGAAATACTTACAAAAATCAAAGATTTTCAAGTTTTTTTCTTTAAGTCTCCAAACTTCCCTCTCAACTTCTTTTATGTTTATTTTGTGTATTTGAAACTTATGAAACCCTAAAATGAAACAAAACAATTTATACCAACCCTAATGGCCTTGGCCGAATTTTGGCATAAAGAAAATATCAAGATATTTTCAATTGTTTCATTTAATAACAACTTGTTAACTTGATAAAATGATCATTACACTTTAATGAATAATTCAACCAAGTCAACAATTGCAACTTAGTCATTAAAATAAATATCATAACTTAGGATATTTATATTTTAATTAATTTAATTATTTAACAATTAAATAATTAAATAATTATTTAAATACAAATATATTAAATATATGTATTATATTACATTAAATATCAAATACATATATATTTATGATATTAGTCAAATATCTCAATTTGACAATTAATTAATGTGTATTTGATAAAATCTAACATTAAATGCAAATACACAAAAATTAGGAAATGACTATTGGGTCCCTTCACATGTACTTTTGCGTTTAACCTTTAAACGACTTATAAATAATCAATATTATTTATAAATGTTGTCCTAGTGCTCTACGAGTATATTTCATTAGTGAGACTCTCTAGATTCAGACATATCCGTCACGAAATCTAATTTCGTGTCCATAATTTACCCACTCGTAAATTATGACGATCACGGATAAACTCGCTAAATCATACACGCCGAGGTCATGGCATATGTATAATTTCTCTGTCACATGTATCCAGATATATCCCAGAGATATAGATGTAAACGTCAAATCTCTATAGGGACTATCTCGTCGACGTCTCTATTAGCAATCTCAAAAAGAGAACACTTAGAACTGATTTCCAAAGTGTACCACGGGCCCATGGTTTTTATCAGATTGCTAATCATATGGACTACCTATGCTCTGTACACAGAACTGACGGATCCTATCTCGACACACACAGGACACCCTGAGGATCTATCCACACCCAACGAACAGACGGAGGTCTGATCTAAATAGATCAGTGACGTGACTGCCATCTAAGTGTGGAAGATGTCTCATGTGCCCATAGTGGTATCTCAAGTCGAAGAATCACAAATGCTACTCAACCCGAGAAGATTCTTATTGACGTTGGTGTACCATCCATTAAGAATCTTCGGTGAGTCGTTTAGTGTTTATTCACTATAAACACCTACACGTCTATACGAGTCTCCAAGACTCATGGTTCATTGAGAAACCATTGGAACCATGTATTCCAGTATACGACATGTACCGATCTCAACATGTTTACTTTACTGACCAAGTAGTGTAAACCTTAACCAGGAACTGTCTGAGAATGACAACGTCGTGATACAACTCAATATCACTTGCGACGCTTTTGCAACAGTATCATGACTAGTCATCCTAAGGTCTATTACGTCTTTATCATATTAAAATATATATTATATTATAGAAACTGCTTGTATCATTCATAATAAAACGTTTTACATAAGTCTTTTCAAGGAAATACAAACGGGAATTGGCGCTCTGAGCACCAACCCCAACAAAAACTCCCAATTGCTCTAGTGCCAATATCGATTGTATCTAATACCCATCGACTCCACGTGTTTATCAAACAACTTCAGAGGTATGGCCTTCGTCAGTGGGTCTGCTACATTATCCTCACTTGGTACCTTGCACACGACAATATCCCATCGCGACACAATCTCTCGAATGATGTGGTACTTGCGTTCCACATGCTTCGACTTCTGATGCGCCCTCGGTTCCTTTGCTTGCGCAATGGCTCCAGTATTATCACAGTATAACAGAATCACATTCTCGATACTTGGGACAACTCCCAATTCTATGATAAAATTCCTAATCCAAACAGCTTCCTTTGCAGCTTCAGAAGCTGCAATGTATTCCGCCTCTGTGGTGGAATCTGCTATTGACCCCTGTTTTGAACTCTTCCAGCAAACTGTACCTCCGTTAAGGGTAAAGAAGAATCTGGATATAGACTTTCTATCATCAGGATCCGATTGGAAGTCGGAATCCGTATACCCGTTAACTTGCAGTTCACTTCCTCCATAAATGATCAACTTATCCTTAATACCTTTAAGATACTTCAGGATATGTTTAATAGCCATCCAATGGTCATTACCTGGGTTTGACTGATATCTACTAGTTACGCTAACAGAGAAACTGATATCAGGCCGAGTACATAACATGGCATACATTATGCTACCCAAACACGGAGCATAAGGTTGGTTAGACATTCTAACCTTCTCATCTTCTGTTTGTGGACTCATATTCTTAGAAAGATGAATCCCATGTCTAAACGGTATGTTTGCTGTCTTACAGTTACCAAAATTATACCGTTCCAATATCTTATCTATGTACGTTGATTAGGATAACCCAATCAGCTTCCTTTATCTATCTTTATAGAGTTTTATCCCTAAAACATAAGAAGCTTCTCCCAGGTCCTTCATGGAGAAATTCTTACAAAGATACGCTTTGACGCTTTGTAACATTCCTATATCATTCCCAATGATTAGGATGTCATAAACATAGAGGACTAAAAATACGACCATGCTCCCACTGGCATTCTGATACACACAGGATTCTTCCGAATTCTTGAGAAAACCAGACGATCTAATAATCTCGTCGAATCAAAGATTCCAACTTCTGTGAAGCTTGTTTAAGTCCATAAATGACCTTAAGCTTACACTCATACCCGAGTTTTCGCAGGACGCAAAACCTTCCGGCTGTTCCATATAGATTTCATCATCAAGAAATCCATTTAGAAAAGCCGTTTTGACATCTATTTGCCAAATCTCGTAGTCATGATACGCATCTATAGAAAGCAAAATCGAATAGACTTAAGCATTGCTACTAGTGAAAAAGTTTCATCGTAGTCGACGCCAGGTCGCTGCGTGTAACCTTTTGCTACCAGTCGGGCTTTGTAAGTTTCAACCTTACCGTCAGGCCCACGCTTCCTTTTGTAAACCCATTTACAACTGATAGGAACAATTCCTTTGGGAAGCGGAACCAAGTCCCAAACTTGATTCTCATGCATTGAGTCCAACTCGGATTTCATGGCACTTTGCCATTTCACGGAGTCGATGTCCAACATCGATTCTCTATAGGTAAAAGGATAAGTCTCTTCAACTAAGAGAACATCAAGACTCTTTTCTTGTATCAAATACAAGCGTTCAGGAGGTCTTGATACCCTTTGTGACCTACGGAGTGTGTGTGCTGAAGGTCCTTCATCTACTTGAACTTCAGGTTCCTCCGTTGGTTTGTTGTTATCAGGTTGGACTTCATCAAGTTCAACCTGTCTATGATTACCATCTTCTGACAAGAATTATACTTCTAGAAATCTTACGAAGCGAGCTACAAGCACATTTCGATGCTCGGTACCATAGAACAAATATCCCCTCGTTTCCGAAGGATATCCAACAAACCTAAACTTTTTCCCTCGAGGCGAAAGCTTATCTTGCTGAGTCACCCTGACATAGGCAGGACAACCCCAAACCTTAATATAACTAAGATTTGGTCTCCTACCAGTCCATATCTCATACAGAGTCGTAGGAACAGCTTTTAAAGGAATCTTATTCAAAAGATGTGCATCTGTTAAAATAGAGTAGCCCCATAAGTAATAGGGCAAATCTGTGAAACTCAACATCGATCGGACCATATCCAATAAAGTCTGATTTCTCCTCTCAGACACTCCATTGTGCTGTGGAGTACCTAGAGGAGTATATTGAGCGAGAATCTCATTCTCCTTCATATAATCAATGAACTCACCACTCATATATTCTTCGCCTCGATCAGATCGAAGGCTTTTAATATATTGACCAGTTTGTTTTTCTACTTCATTTCGGAACTCTTTGAACTTTTCAAAGGTTTCCGATTTATGTTGCATCAAATAGACATAACCGTACCGTGACAGATCACTGGTAAATGTAACGAAATACGAATAACCACTGTGAGCAGTCTGACTTAGTGGACCACATACATCAGAATGTATGAGTTCCAGTAAGTTAGTGGCACGGTGTCCAACACCTGAAAATGAGGCTTTGGTCATCTTACCCTGAATACACGATTCACAAGTTGGATAAGATTCAATGGTGAGATCTGGCATCAAACCATTCCTAACCAATTGAGTAAGGCGTTTAACACCTATATGACCTAGCCACATATGCCAAAGTTCAATATATTATTAACAACAGGTAAACTACGTTTATTAACTCCAGTATTTAAAATATCTTTAGAAGTTTGCAATGTATAATGACCATGCTGGTTTGGACAACAAATGATCTGAATATTACGTTTATCATATAAATACAAAGAATAGTTATAAATATTAATACGGTAACCTTCTGTATCCAATACAAAAAGAGATATAATATTAGCTATACATCTTGGTACAAAATGGCAGTCATATAAAAAAAGTGTCCCATTCAGCAAAGGGATCTCACATACTCCCACTACAACTGCATCCAGAGAGTCTCCACTCCCGAATCGAAACTGTATCTCTCTAGGCTTCAGATTCCTACTTTCCTTCAGCACCTGCAACGAATTGCAAATGTGAACAGGACAAGCAGAATCTAAAATCCAGCTGGATGTAACGGCTTCACAAGCCAAAGATATATCAATAACTGGAAAAATAAATGTACCTAATGTAGATGCTCTCTCCCTCATCAGCTGGGCAATATAGTCAGTACAGTTTCTTTTCCAGTTCCCGACTTTGCTGCAGTGATGACACTTGTCGTCAGAAGCCCTCTTGGGCTTTGCTATCTTTGCATGTGGTTGAGGACCGAAACCCTTCTTCTTCTTCTCTTTCTTATTCTTTCCCTTTGACCAAGTTTGGGAAGAAGCAGAAAGTGAAGTAGATCTCGGAGGGCGAGTCGGTACTCCCTTCTTGAGGTCCTCTTCCACCGTGAGCAGCATCATATGCAACTCATGGTAGGTAGAGATAATCCCATTCATGTTGAAATACATCACGAATTGGCGATATGAAGCTGGGAGTGAACCAAGAATAACACTTCTACAGAGAATTTCATTTAAAGGGAGAATATGTTGCCTCAGTTGATCGATCAAATCGATCATATGAAGAACATGTGAGCTCACAACTTGCCCATAATCTAATCGCGCATGGAACAGTTCCATTGCGACCTTATGAACAACAACTTGTTCTTGGTTCTTGTAGGACACAGGACCTGGGCGACGCCGTTTCTAGGCTCGCGGCACTAGTTGGGAAATACTAAATAATATGGAGTCGCCACCCGGTGTGAACCGGGACAAAGATTTAAGGCCGCACTCACCCCTCGCAAGGGAAGACCTCAAACCGTTGGGTTCGGAATGGTCCCTTACTCATGTCACTTGTAATGAAATGATTTATGTGTAAAAATGCAGTGCCTACAGTCGCCCCCACTTTGATGGGACTTGTGTAATGTGCAATAGTGACAATCCTATCAAAGTTATGCAATGCATTTCTACTTACCTGGCTCGCCAGCTGCCACTTGACTTACCATGTGTTGAGTTGATTTGGGTGGTGAGGTGCTGCGACCCCTGGTTCATTCCCGAACCGTGTTGTGATGTGGTCCATTCCCGAACCGTGCTTCCATTCTTGGAGTGCCATTCCCGGCTTGTTCATTCTCGAACTGTGTTAAGATGAGGCTTTATTCCTCCTGAGTTTTATTCCCGAACTGCTGAGGTGAGGCTTTATTCCTCCGAGCTTTGTTCCCGAACTGTGTTGAGATGAGGCTTTATTTCCGTATTGAGCTGAATGCAGGCTTTCTTCCTGAATTATACTGAATGTGGGCTTTATTCCCGAGTTTACTGGACGTAGGCTTTCTTCCTGAATTGTATTGAATGTGGGCTTTATTCCCGAACTGCACTGAGTGTGGGCTTTATTCCCGAACTGTGTAGATGAGGCTTTATTCCTCGAGCTTTATTCCGAATTATTGAGATAAGGCTTTATTCCTCCGAGCTTTGTTCCCGAACTGTGTTGAGATGAGGCTTTATTCCTACGAGCTTTGTTCCCGAACTGTTGAGATGAGGCTTTATTCCTCCCGAGCTTTGTTCCTGAACTGTGTGACATGAGGCTTTCTTCCCCTTGAGCTTTGTTCTCAAACTATACTGACATGAGGCTTTATTCCTCCCGAGCTTTGTTCTCTGATCTGAGCTGACTGTGTGGCTTTGTTCTTGAACTGTATTGAATGCAGGCCTTCTTCCTGAACTGAACTGAATGTAGGCTTTCTTCCTGAACTGCACTGAGTGTGGGCTTTATTCCCGAACTGAACTGGCATGAGGCTTCTTCCCCTTGAGCTTTGTTCTCAAATTATACTGACATGAGGCTTTCCCCCTTGAGCTTTGTTCTCAAGCTATACTGATATGAGGCTTTCTTCCCCTTGAGCTTTGTTCTCAAACTATACTGACATGAGGCTTTTTTCCTGGATTGTACCGAATGTAGGCTTTATTCTCGAGCTGAACTAAATATAGGCTTTCTTCCTGAACTGATATGGGCCTCGCCCTCGATCTGATACTGATATGGGCCTCGCCCCCAAACTGATATGGGCCTCGCCCTCGAGCTGACATGGGCCTCGCCCCCAAGCTAAAGATGATGTGGGCCTCGGCCCTGAACTGATACTGATGTGGGCCTCGCCCTCAAACTGATATTGATATGGGCCTCGCCCCTATGTTGATATTGATATGGGCCTCGCCCCCATGCTGATACTGATGCTAATATTGATGCTTCTGATTGGCTTTCATTTGCCTCTTTCTCTCTTTCTTCTTCAAAACCTGTGAACACACAAAACACACAAAACACAAAAAGGAATGCAAAATATATTACGTGTATGCATGCATGCGTGAATGAGTTTCCTATCTCGTTGGGTTAGGTCTTCCGTCGATTCCATTGATGACCATTCTTCTCTTAGGGAAAGTACCATTTCCATCTGTCTACCCTGATTTGTTCCAGGAACCCGTTTCTTTCCAAGTCTAACAGTCTCACTGTCTCCATTTCCCAATTCCTGAATGGCTAACTTATCTTTTCTGCTTGCTTCTTTTGAGGATTCCCTACGCTTTGAGCATCACATTACCAAGATTGAACACACTCATGTTGCAAGTTTGAAAGTAATAGTCTTAGGCAGATAAATAAAATGGTCGCCTTTATTATTGTTGAGGAAACGTTCGAACAGGTAAACAAAATCAATGTCTTTATTAAAAGTGCAAGATAAACTAGGAGAAACAACAGTGCCCTCTTCTTCAGCCCATGGTTCTTCACCATTGTTATCCCTTATTCTTATGAAGCTGAGTGGTTGAGAGTTTGGAGGACAAGGGTTTTGGGTAGGCCAGAGTTGATCATGTAGTTGGGTAGGGGATTTCTGTGTGCGTTGGGTTGTTCTTTCTCTGGGTCGGGTATTGTATGGGCATCGATGAGGTTTTGGATTTCATGTCTGAGGCGGGCGCAGTTGTCGGTGTCATGGCCTTTTTCTTGGTGGAAGTGACAGTATAAGTTTAAGTTCATGTGAGGTGGCACAGGATTTGGAATGGGCCTAGGTTCCAAAGGTTTTAAGAGTCCTTGCGCCTTCAGCTTTTCGAATACCTTTGAAAGAGGCTTACCAAGGTTAGAAAATCGTCTGTCTTAATGGCAGTGACCTCAGCAGTAGCAGGCATAGTTCCTGAATGTCCCCCAATATTCCTTCTGTTCCTGTCCATAAAACTTTCTGTTCTCGGCTTCCTCCTCCTCAATATCCATAACTGTCTCCCTCAGCTGTCGAAAATCAGTAATCATCGAAGTCATTCTCCTCAGTTTGCCCATAAATAGAGGGCTTGGTGCCCTTGATGATCATTTTGATCTGGTCCTTTTCTGAGGGCCTAGTCTGCATCTTTAGAAGCTGGCTCCTCCAACGGTCCACATATTCCTTGAAATTTTCCTCCGGCTTCTGCTTGATATTTTCTAAGTCACGGAGTGACAAGTCAATCTCCAGGTCCGTGACATATTGTTTTAAGAAAGCATCAGCTAGCTCCCTCCAATCTTCCTTAACCTGCTTGTCCAGGTTATGGTACCATACCACAGGTGCCCCCTCGAGTGACATCCCAAACATTTTCTGTACCTGGCGCTGAGACAAGCCAACTGAACTCATAACAGACACATACTGACGGAGATGCACCCTCGGATCTCCATTCCCATTGAACTTAGCCAAATCCGGCATCTTAAACTGCGCTGGCAACTGCTCCTCAAACTTCATTGTCCCATAATCTAGCAAATCTTCATTCTTACCCCTCATCTTGCGGGTAACGGATTCAACCTGGTCCCTGAGTTTCTGTATCTCGACTTGAGACCCAATCACTCTGTCTGTTGCATACTCTGCCATATCATCATCAAAAGTGGGGATATCATCCCCCAACCCATTCGGAGGCTCCTCGCGCCTCACATTCTCAGAATTTCCCCCAGCACGGGGCACAGCCATATTTGTCATAGCAACAGTCAAGGCTTGCAACTGTTCGGTAATCTTGGCCAAACCATTTTCCAACTGATCTATCCGGGATACCTCATTATCGGATGTACTCATGTCTGTTACCGGTCTTTTGGCGAGTCTTCCCTCTTCCCTAACCCAACGGGAGTCTATGATGGCTTTTAGAACATAAGGGTTAGCATGATGTATGTATGCATGAGGTGCGTGAGATGCATGTAACATATATAACATACTAAATCAATTAAATTTTTCACACAAATCGGCCTGTTATCATTTTAGAAGCTTTCGGGCTAATTGTCATAGGAGTGAACTCATCCCAGTTTAAATGGCCCAACAAGTTCACGTCTCATGGCAAGGAGCCCAACTAAATCCAAATGGTAACATTCCGAACACAAGCACAAGGTGGCTCATCAACACTTAGAAGCCTTCGGCCCAATTGTCATAAAATACGTTCTTGTCCCAGTTTAAATGGCCCAACAAGCCCATATCTTATGACAAATAGTCCAAATGAATCCAAACGATGATGTTCCCAAACACAAGCATAAAAGAGAGATAATGCAAACATAACATAACAATTTTTACATAATGGCCCATCAACATTTCAGAAGCTTTGGGCCTAATAGTCATACGGTACGAACTTGCCCCAGTTTAAACGGCCCAGCAAGCCCGCATGTCTGACAATAGTCCAACTGCATCCAAATGAGGATGGTCCACAAGCACATACTCAAGGAAATAATTGTTACTTTAACCATACAAACCGGTCTATGGGTGGGTTTGCAAGAGTATGGACAAAGGCTCTCACCGGCGAAGGATAGCCCACAACTAGGTCTCCCCACTCAAGGGTTCAAGCGACCAAGTGAGCGTATCCCTTTTTATACACTAAGGTACGTGCCAATGAGCTATGGTGTGTGACGGACTGTCAAATGGATTTCCCGTTGTAGATTCCCCAGAGGGAAGGTGGAGCGAGGCTCACTTAAATACCCAAAGCCTCTTAGGCTCTTATCGCTTGGTGTCAGGAATAAACAACGAGTCCTCCAAATTAGTCCATCACAAAGGCTACTAGTAGATGGCCATATAGGTGTCCTCACAGCTTTTCTTCTAGAAAGGTAGTGAGTGAAGGAAGACACCAATCATTACCTAGCCTCAAAGTGCCCTTGATTAAACCCCCATTTTATCCACTATAGACATGGCCAATTAAAACATAAATCCAAACATTACAAGACAATATTTCGGGGCCAATTCTCTATCCCCAGTGGAGTCGCCAGACTGTAGGACACAGGACCTGGGCGACGCCGTTTCTAGGCTCGCGGCACTAGTTGGGAAATACTAAATAATATGGAGTCGCCACCCGGTGTGAACCGGGACAAAGATTTAAGGCCGCACTCACCCCTCGCAAGGGAAGACCTCAAACCGTTGGGTTCGGAATGGTCCCTTACTCATGTCACTTGTAATGAAAGGATTTATGTGTAAAAATGCAGTGCCTACAGTTCTCAAAAGATTCTCGTAATCGCGACATCATACTATACGTATCTGACATGCCATAATATTGTTTCTTGAGTCCCGGAGACAACGAACTTAGGATGTATGATTTAACTTTTAAATCATCATCCTTCCAAGCTTCGAAAACTTGGAGTTCCTCCGGTGTTGCGTCCTCTGCCACAGCAAGGGGCAGTTCCCTCAAGAACATATCACAACTTCTCGGAATCGAGGACAATCCTCAAATCCAAGTCCCAATCAGCGAAGTTCTCAGCGCCTTTAAGTTTGTTCACATCCAACATACGCGCAAACTGATTAGTGGATGGTGCCGCCATCGCAAATATATCATATAGATTACGAAAAACGGTTAGCAGATTATAAAGCAGTTTTATATAATATCAAAAGCATTAACTAGATCATGGATTTTTAATCTAAAAATGCCCCTCCCACTAAATCATGCAATACTGTAATCCCCAAACAGAATACAAAGATTTAATAATTAAATTAAATACAAATAGTGAAATGTGGATCCCATGAATATATTTCAGCTCACAGCAGAGGCACGGTCTCGCCTACGTATATTCATCAGATAGATAACTCATTTGTCAATCACTCAATAGTGACTCCTGGGTTTCCGGTCCTGGTTGTTTCTCGTTGTGACAGCTTGGGTACGTTCACAAGGAGACATACCAAGGTTAAACTCATCAATGATAAACTCAAGCTACTTGTGTAACCCTGATAGCTTGGGCACGTTCAGGATTCCGCTTTCACTTGAATTTATCTAGTATCTAATATACATCCGGCATAAATAAATCTCTATCGGCTACACCCTCACAGTAGAGTCACTGTCTTGGATGTAGTCATGGAAAAATATTCATAAACCGTATTGACAAGACGGACCATGTAATATGCATCAAATACATAATTAACATTAAACCTTATTAATTAGAGATTTTCCGCAAAAGATTATTTTTTAATTATTTAATCAAATTAAATAAATACATGCATGTAACAAGTAAAGAATAAATTAAACATTGAATTTAAAAGGCAAATCATATTAGGGTGTCCAGAATCAAACTCGCTCTCATACCATTTTGAAGGGGGTTTTATGGCGAAAATCCGGTAACGCAGCGGAATAGTGGAAAATCAAAATTTTCCAATTTCAAAATATTTCTCGGATCAATTAAATAAACTTATTTATTTAATTATCCAATTATTAAATTCTGAAAAAATTACACAAGAGATCAAATTTCTTGGTAATTATCGAATTGCCCCATAACTTTGTAAATTGATCATTTTAGTCCAAAAAAATGTCAAATATAATTTTGGATGATTCTAAATCACTTCTAAAATGATTTTCAACATATCCAATACATCAAAATCAGATTTGTAACAAATCCCCAAATTTTTTGCTAATTGCCGAGAGCCCTACATTTTTGATTTATTGCATTTTGGTCCTTTTTATTCAAAACATGCCAAGATCAAATCCAATCAACCCAAAACTTTACATGCATTATATATACACACCATAATACATCACATATATGAAAAGCCCCAAATTTAGAGAGGGTTATGAACCCTAATTTTTCAATTTCACCAAATTGTCCAATTTCACCAAATCTTTAAAATCCAACACTTTAATCCATTCAATACTTCACCAAAACAAGCCTCACCACTTTGAAATAACTCTAGAAAAATTCTAGGTCACCAAGGAGTGGCTTACTTACTCTAGAATGGCAACTTTGATTTTTAAAGAATAAAAAGTAAGCTTTTAAAACAAGTTTAAGCTTACTTACATGCATCAATCTTTCATCCAAGTTTTCAAACAAATAAACACAAACTATAAGAAAAGAGAGAATATTAAAGCAACACAAAATGATGCCAAACATGTTAGAAACAATTTCCATGTTGAAGGCTTTGAAGAAATACTTACAAAAACCAAAGATTTTCAAGCTTTTTTCTTTAAGTCTCCAAGCTTCCCTCTCAACTTCTTTTATGTTTATTTTATGTATTTGAAACTTATGAAACCCTAAAATGAAACAAAATAATTTATACAAACCCTAATGGCCATGGCCAAATTTTGGCATAAAGAAAATATCAAGATATTTTCAATTGTTTCATTTAATAACAACTTGTCAACTTAATAAAATGATCATTACACTTTAATAACAACTTGTGAACTTAGATGTAAATGTCAAATCTCTATAGAGACTATCCTGTCGACGTCTCTATTAGCAATCTCAAAAAGAGAACACTTAGATTTGATTTCCAAAGTGTAACACGGGCCCATGGTTTTTATCTAATTGCTAATCATATATGGACTACCTATGCTCTGTACACTAAACTGACGGATCGTATCTCGACACACACAGGACACCCTGTGGATCTATCCACACCCAACGAACAGACGGAGGTCTGATCTAAATAGATCGGTGACGTGACTGTCATCTAAGTGTGGAAGATGTCTCATGTGCCCACAGTGGTATCTCAAGTCGAAGAATCACAAATGATACTCAACCTAAGAAGATTCTTATTGACGTTGGTGTACCATCCATTAAGAATCTTCGGTGAGTCGTTCAGTGTTTATCCGCTATAAACACCTACACGTCTATACGAGTCTCCAAGACTCATGGTTCATTGAGAAACCATTGGAATCATGTATTCCAGTATACGACATGTACCGGTCTCAACGAGTTTACTTTACTGACCAAGTAGTGTAAACCTTGACCAGGAACTGTCTGAGAATGACAACGTCATGATACAACTCAATGTCAGTTGCGACGCTTTTGCAACTGTATCATGACTAGTCATCCTAAGGTCTATTAGGTCTTTACCATATTAAAATATATATTATATTATAGAAACTGCTTGTATTATTCATAATAAAATGTTTTACATAAGTATTTTCAAGGAAATACAAACGGGAATTGGCGCTCTGAGCACCAACCCTAACACGTTGGACGTCTGCCACCAGGATTCAACAATCTAAAATCGAAATTCCTGCACCGAAGTTTCGATCTTTGGAAAATTTACTAAGTGTTTTCTTTCAAGATCAGAGTTGTTGGTATATGGAAAATTCTATATTTTTCACGTGTATTTTCCTATATTCCTCTTATTCCATTTTATAGAATAAAAGAAAGTAGTTATTGCCAATGTTTTTCAGATTTTCAGTTAATTTTGAAGAGATGTGTTGATCAGACACATACCTTATGAATTAACTGAAAATACAAATAAAATTAAATAAAAAAAATATTTTATAAAAATAAGGCATTTAATGTATCACAATAGCCCAAGAGCTCCAGGCCCAATGCCCATATTTTAATTAATTAAATATATTTATTAATCCTAATGACACCAATAACTCCACCACACACATCCAAGCCCAAGCCTTGATTTTCTAATTTAATACGAGTGTTTATTATATCCTTATAAACTCTTTATTTTCCATTTCTTCCTCCAATATGAGACTACTCTCTATTCCTTTTACTGACTATACAAACTTCTTACAGTTAAGACTTCGAGAACAAATCTATTATTTGTTATTTTCTTTGATTTCGGATTTAGGACTGAACTTCAAGGTGACTTATTTAAAAAAAATTCGAAATTTCTTGAAATAAAATAACTCTAGACAGTTTATTGTATCATTCTTTGTAATAACATTGCTTGTTCCAAAAATATATGTACAAGTAAATTTGGTTATCAAATACCATTATATATACATCCGTGAGAAAATATGACAAAAAAAAAAAAAGTGTTTCTATAAAATAAAATAAAATAAAGAAGCCAAGATAACTGAAATGTTAATACGCCCCAAAATATGTATATATTTTTTGGAATCGTTAAAAATCCTGACGCTAAACCACCGCTTCCGGACTTAAGCGGAGCAGGTAAAATCCCCGATTGTCTCAGAATCTTACAAGAAACATACTTCCTGGATTCGAACGCATGACCTCAAGGTGAGATCCTGAACTCTACACCACCCTTTCAAAAGAGGAAAAAGATTCAGACACATGATTCCACTAGAAGATTTGAAGAGTAAATAGGAAAAACGTAAGAGTTCTAATTAACTCACAACTATCATAACTAAACACAAATTTTCTTCTGTCTTCATTTTTCTTGTCTTTTCCTAATACCGAGTACTGACAACAATAAAATGTGAAATGTCTAGTATTCTTCTGGAGCTAAGGAGTAAGGTGTAGCACAAAATTTAAGTATCTAAAGAAGATATTGCAAATATTTACCAGAAAAGTTAATAAAATAGCCACCGCAGGTACTCAACAAAATTCAGTAGAATTATATATTCAATTAGTAACCCAGATATAACAAACAATTTTTTAATCATTGAAAATCTCACCGTCAAACCATCCATTTCGGGTTTAAGCGGAGCAGACAAAACCCTCGGGATTCTTAGTCTCTTATAAGAAATGCACTCTCTGGATTCGAACCCAGGACCTCAAGGTCAGATCCTGAACCCTACACCACCAAATCACGCTCCAAGTGCTCCATGAGTACAATTATGGGACTCTCTAAGTGTTGGGGTTTCGGGCGAAGGGCGCAACAGAAGCGCGGTTCTGGCGAAATCGTCATTTTAAAATTTTTTAAATTACCGAATAAATCATTCAATATCTAATATGAATAATTTATTCATATTTCACCTAAACCTATTTATTCGATATCAAATAGCAACATAAATATAAAGGAAACGTCGCGAAACTTTTACTAAAAATATTTTTCCGCAAAATGACGCAAAACACGTTTTTACCGGACCGAACCGACCACCTGACACTTATGGAGACTGCCCAGGTAAACCCCAATAGTGTTAGGACAGTTCATGGGCTGGCCGAACAGTAAAAAATTCACTATTTAGACAGCCATCACCCGATTGACTCAAAAGTCATCCGGTAACGCTGTTTTTTGTCGTTTTCGCTTATTTCAACTCCGAAACACTTTTTGGCAATTGTTCCAACTCCCAAAACATATTCAATACATTCATATGACATCAAATTCATCACAAAATTTCTAGTTTTTCCAGAACTGATCCAGAAATCGCGAAATTACCAAATTTCATGCTTTAAATCCAATTTTCAAGATTAAATCATTAATCAAAAAACACCAATCAAAGTCACCACACATGAACCACCCAAGAACAATTTTAGGCATTACAAGAGTGGTCATAACACTCTAGAATGACAAAATATCATCTAATGATTAAATTGGATAAAAATTACACTAATCCATCCAATGCACTTCACAAATGCTTCATGGCCTTCCAATTCATCCACCAAATCCAAAAGCCCCAATTTTCAACAAGTAAAGAAAACCTATAATTTTTCTAGGAACACAAGAACAAGAAAAAAAAAAATTTCTAAGCTCAGGAACATAAAGAATTACCTTTAATTCTCTTTTTTCCTAAGCTTTTTCTTGTTTTTCTCCTTACTTTCTTCATTGGATCATCAAAGAAAAATTTGGAACTATTTTCCTTGGAGCTCTCGGCAATGGCGATAGGTTAGAAAGAAAAGAAAATTTTTTACCTTAAAACATTAGTGATTGCCGACCTTTAAGGCTATTTTGGTCATTTGTTAAATTTAATCAAATTAAATTATAATTAACTTTATGATAACCAATTAAATTAGCACACATAAAGTATAATTAAATCATGCCATATGTTCCAATAATAATTAAACAAATTTCATAACATTTATGGAAAAAGTTTAATTAATTAATTATTCAAATATTTAACAATTAAATATCTAAATAATCAATTAATATAATTATTATTGTATATGTATTTTTATTTACAATAAATAACAAATACATATATTTATGGCTTGTGTCAAAATCTCATTTGAAGAATAATTAACGTGTATCTAATCGTATTATGTATTAAATACAAATACACAATAATTACAATGGACCGAAAAAGCCTCTATGCATGTGTATTCGTTAACCGATTTAACAATTTGAATTCACTTACTTAATCGATGAAGTATATGAATATCTCGTATGATTCATATCGCGTTGCCCAAAGTGCTCAACGAGTACACTTCATATTGTGGGACTCTCTAAGTTTAGGTTTATCCGTCACGAAATCCAATTTCGTGTCCATAACCACCCCACTCATGAATATGATGACAACCACCGATAATCTCGCTAAAACTATGCAACCGAGGTCTTTGCATACGTATAATCCCTCCGTCACAGGCTATCCATATTATACCTGGGATATAGATGAGAACGTCAAATCCGTTCGGTATAATATAGTCGACTTTCAATTTTTGATCTCTAAATAACATTCGGAACTGATTTTTGAAGTTATACCACGGCCATGAATTTACTAGATCGTAAACACATGTAGGATGCCTATGCCCTGTACACAGGACTGACGGATCCTCTCTTGATACACACGGATAACATGAGCATCAGTCCAATCCCAACGAACAGACGAAGAGTCTGATTATGAATAGATCGGTGACGTGACTGCCATCAAAGTGTAGATGATAACTCATATATGGCCATTGTGGTATCTCAAGTCAAACCCAGACCATATGCTCGCTCAACTCGAGAAGGTTCCTATTGACGTTGGTGTACCATCTATTAGGAAATCTTCAGTGATCGTTCAGTGTTTATCAAATAAAACACCTACATGGTCTATACGAGTCTCCCGAGCCTCATGGTTCATTGGGATAAACCACCATCAAACCAAGTCACGATATACGACATGTACTCTGGTCTCATCGAATTTTACTAAACGGCCCGTGTTAGTAAATCTTGACCAGGAACTTTATTTAAGGATATACATCTTATAGTGACGCATCCCAATGCAATTATAAATTACGTTGTAACTGCACACTACGTTGTTGTAAATCCTATGGTCTTTGTCTAAATTACATGTATACTAAGCCAGATTTAGTTTCTATCTAATCATAATCAGATATCTAATCATAATTAGATCGAATAAGTGTATAAAAGACAAGGGTACTACCATTAAATTAGTAATATTATGGAAAATAGAATTGCTCGTATTTATGAATCGAACATAAATACGATCCGGATTGGCACTCTGAGCACCAATCCTAATAATTTCTCCCACTTGCTCTAGTGCCAATCCACGGTATCATATACACATCTCAATGTATATCACATACTCATAGCCCTCAAGAGCTTACCTAGTATTTTATCATTGCAACAGGCGAGAAGGTTTCGTCATAGTCAATTCCTTGGATTTGTCTATAACCTTTCGCCACCAACCTAGCCTTATAGGTTTGGATGTTTCCTTCTGCATCAGTTTTACGCTTGTAAATCCACTTGCAGCCAATGGGGTTTATCCCTTCAGGTGCATCTACCAAGTCCCAGACTTAATTCTGATACATAGAGTCTATTTCGGATTTCATGGCCTCAAGCCACTTGACTGAATCAATGTCAAGCATTGCTTCGTCATAACTGGTGGGATCGTCATTATCAATGACTTGATCATGTTCCTTATCAATATGGAAACCATATCTTTCAGGCTCATATCTTTCTCTACCAGACCTTCTAAGTTCATAACCTTGTGGTTGTTCCGTCATTGCCCTTTTGAGGGGCCTGGGGTTTATTTCTATGCTAGTTTGTTCTTCTCATACCTCATCGAGGTCAAGTCTACTCCCACTATATTTCTTGAGAAGGAATTCATTCTCTAGAAATTTAGCATTTCGTTAGACAAATGTTCTTTGTTCATTTAGGACGTAGAACACGTATGCTCTTGAGTTCAAGGCATATCCTACAAACTTACATTTAACTGCCCTATCATCCAATTTTTTAGTTTGTGTAGGCTTAACATATGCATCACATCCCCAAACTCTAAGATAACTAAGACTATGACATTTCCCAGACCATAACTCATATGGTGTTTGACTAACAGTCTTGGAAGGAACTTGGTTTAGTAGTAGTGTTGCAGTTTCTAAACCAAGACCCTAAAATGAAAGAGGTAGATCCGTGACTGGCATCATTGATCGGACCATATCTAATAATGTCTGATTTCTCCTTTCGAAGACCCCATTATGATGTGGAGTTCCCGGAGGAGTCCACTGGGAAACTATGTCATTTTCTCTCAAGTAATCTTGAAATTCGTTGCTTAAGTATTCACCACCTCGATCAGACCTTAGTGACTTAATAATTTTATTAAGCTGGTTTTCTACTTCAGCCTTGAAGTCTTTGAATTTCTCAAAGGCTTCAGATTTATACCGCATAAGGTACACATACCCATATCGCGAATGATCATCGATAAAGGTAATGAAGTAGGAGAATCCACCTCTAGCGGTGACTGACATTGTTCCGCATACATCAGAGTGTATGTGTTCTAATGTCTCCGCTGCACGCTGTCATTTACCTTTGAAGGGTAATTTGGTCATTTTACCAAGTAAACAAGACTCACAAGTTCCATAAGGTTTATAATTGAAGGGTTTGAAATACCCATCCTTATGTAGCTTAGTTAATCTTGTTTCATTGATATGACCTAAGCGACTGTGCCATAGAAGTGATTCATTGAGATTATTTGAGTTAACGTTGTATATATTAGAGGTTTAACATTCTTTGTTAGTTTGTAAGACATTGATACCATTATTCAAAATACCATCTCCATATTTTATTTCATTGAAATAAATAGAACATTCATTACAACTTATTAGGCATGAAAAGACTTTATTACATAAAGAAGAAATTGAAATGATGTTCTTTACTAGAGAAGGTACATAAACACAATCTTCTAAGTCTAAAACTAAACCATTCGGCAAAACTAATGAATAAGTCCCCACGCACAATGCAGCCAGTTTTGCTCCATTACCCATACCTAAGTCAACCTCCCCAGGACGGAGTCTCCTACTGTTTCTCAGGCCCTGCACATTGTTACACAAGTGAGTCCCACAACCGGTGTCAAGCACCCAAGTAGAAGGTTCAGAGTTTTGAGAATATAGTTCAATCATATACAACATACCTGAAGCATTGGGCTTATTGCCCTCTTGGGCTTCCCTAGCTTCCTTGGCTTTCAAGGATCTGCAGTCTTTCTTCCAATTACCCTTTTTTCCACAAAAGAAACATTTCCCCTTTCCATTTTTCTTCTCCACCTTACCATTGGGCTTTAGGTGATCTGAAGCCTTGGCATTTCCCTTATTTTTGTTTGGGCCTTGTGGCTTCAGGTCCGTACTCGTAAGCATGACAAAGGTTTTAAGCTCCGGTTTCAAGTCATTCTCTGCTTGCTTTATCAGATTGTGCAATTATGTTAAAGTAGCTTCTTTATCAGACAGATGAAACTGCATAATAAAGTTAGAGAATTCTTTTGGTAAGGACTGAAGAATCAGATCGTGACCTATCTCATGATCCATGATGAACCTGAGGTTGGCCAATTTTTCAATGTGACCAATCATCTTAAGCACATGTCCACTAACAGATCCTTCCTTATACCTTGTTTGGAATAAGGCACATGACACTTGGAATCTCACGGTATGAACAAAAGTTGCATACAACTCCTTCAAGTGAAAGATGATGGTTTGAACATCCATATCTTCGTGAGCTTTCTGAAGTTCGTCCGACATAGAGCCAAGCATTATGCAAACTGCTTGCTCATCATCATCGACGTGTTTCTTCCAAGCATCAAATATATTTTGGTCAGCATCTTTTGCGGGTTCAGGGGGAAATGGTCTTTCAAGAAAATAGAAAATATTTTCTTGTCATAAGATAATTTTAAGGTTTCTAAACCAGTCATTGTAGTTGTCACATTTGAGCTTATGCTTATCAAGGATGGAACAAAGTGATACTCTGTTTGTCATTTGAATGTTTGGGAAATATTTTAACCCACATGTTAAGAGAGAATGTTAAAATTAGGAATATGTTTTCATTAATGTTTCATAATAACATGGGCTTTTAATATTATGAAGTTGCTCCCACTCAATTGTTTTAAAATTTTAAGAAAATTACATCAACCCCAATATGATGGATTTCTTGTAGGCAATGATCCCATTATCATCATTTCATAACTCCGACTAGGGCCGGTCGTTATAAAATATGATAATTAGGTAGGTTCCCAACCAATTTATGATATAAATCACAATTCCTTGATCATTGGGTTGGGCAATCAAACATGTCATAACTTATGCTAGTCCTTGTGGACACCCAATCTTTGCCACTAAGTTATAAGACCACGCCTAAGGGTCGCTGCGTCTCATGATTCAGAAAAGTCAAACCATTGTCAATAGTACGATTTAGGGACAAATTGATATTGGTCAGTCTGGTAAAGCCTAGTCCTGCCAATACGATTTAAGCCATTTAGGTCTATACTTTACAATGGGAGGCAAATTTTAGACTTAAATTATTATTGAGGATTTTAGCAAGTTTAAGTGAATAATTGTCAAATGGATTCCTCCATTGAAAATTCCCCAGAAGGAGGGTGGAGCGAACTCTCTTAAATACCCTTACCTCTTATTGCCTTGGTGACAGGAATAAACAATAGATCCTCCAAATTAGTCCAACACTTTAAATATGCTTTAAGGTAAGCTTTGAGTAAATGATTATCTAGATGTCTTCACAGTTTTTCCTTTTGGCTATAAGAAGTTAGTGAGTGAAGGAAGACACCAAATCATTATCTAACTTTAGTAATACCTTTGGTTAAATTAACTTTAGTTTGGAAAGTTTTATTAACCCCTTGGTCCCAACCCACTTGTATCTTTTATAATGTCTTTTATTATAAACAAGTGATTTATATTTATTAGCCTTAAAGGTAATAAATCTCTAAGTTCATCACATAATAATTAATTAGCTAAGGGATAAACAATACACTCTCTATTTCTTAGAAAGTCTCTAGATGCTTGCACCCTAAAATAATCATGCCAATTCTAATCATACATAGAATCATCAAGCATATGAGTTTTAATATGTTGGAATTATTTTAGGCATTAAATAACTTTGATTAATATTTAATTATGATATTGCATTTTATTTTATTCAAATAAATTTACTATTCATGTTTTTCTGCAGACGCGTGAACTTTAAATGCAATTTCACAATTCCAATCTTAACCAAATCATGCAAAACTTGTGCCTAAAATTAAGTTCAAGGTGTTAGCTTTCCAACGAGCTTTTAAACACCCAATTGCGAGTTCAAACGAGTGAGAACTAATCAAAACAAAAACGGCGCGCTGATACCACTGTTGAGAAGCGGCCGCGAGTGAGCAGCGGAAAATTAAAATTATTATGCCGATTTCCCTTTGCCTAAGACCCATTTGTTTTGATTATTCTACAAGCCTATGCATGTTACTATATATTCTAAGCATAAAACTCATAAAACATGCAAAGAACATAAACCTAAGAACTCTAATTAAAATAAATAAAGAAAAAGACTTACTTGAACTGAAGACTCATCCAGTCCTCCCTCCAATCTACAAGCTTTTCTCGAACTCAGCAAGCTCTTCCACGTTCCAAAGAGCCACCCATGTGTGTGGCCTCCAAAGATGCACACACCAAAGCCAAAACTCAACGGCAAGACTACGCCTTGAGTGCACGGGTATTTTGCCCTTGGTGCTAGCCTAGGCAAATACCTCAAAACTTTTAACTCGAGGTTCCTCTAGTCAATTAGACTTAAGGATCCTCAAAATCAGTGGCTTACTCTTAAACTTTAGAGTTGCTCACTTATATAAACCCAAGATATGAAAGGTTTGGTGTAAAAAAATTGTGAAGAATTCTTTGGGTTTATATAGTGCTCCAAAGACAACAAAATTAATTAAGAATCCGATGTGGGATAAAAGCTAATTTAATCTTAGCCATTGGATCTTAATTTAGTGGTTTAATGAGATTATAAGACCCTAATAGGAGTTTGGGCCGAATTGGAATTCAAAACAAATAACAAAAAAAAATTAATATTCACATTACTATTCACATGAATAGTAATTTATTTATTTATTTATTTATTTTTTATTCCAATTCCCAAAGTGCCCCTATCGTCATTCACCAATCCCTAAGCCACTATGGAACCTCATAAATGATCTGTTCAATAATTAAACACATTGAACCATTTATGAACAATTCCTACAGCAATCATATATGATGTTATATTTGTATTGTGCACTGTTAACCATTGATTTCGACTTTGTTGTGTGTGACCTTTTGGGTTCCCCTCAAGTTGGACATGAAATGAATCGTGATAATTTAATCGAACATAAATTATCCTCCGATCAGATGGTCGTTCGATTTCAATGACCAAGATTGACATCTAGCAACATGCCAAGGCCCCCAAATGAGAAGGAAAGATATATATACCCATTATGTATGCGATTTACATATGATATTGTCCATCGCCTCACTGTATCCCCACTTATTGACCTAGGGTACGGAAATTGTCTACCCATATGGTCAAAGGTATGATGTTGATAGTGTCATGAATCGTGCTAACCCAAGAATCTCACATGATTCTTCCGCTGTGGCCACAGTCTCAAGCACTGATCACACATATCAACCCGCGAACTGGAATACTACTCTTATAAGAAAATATTATCCGAGAGAGTGGCGAATCTTTGTTGTATCTTTACAAACTTCATGTGTTTCAACAAATGACCCAATCATACCCTTATGACCGGATCTTTTGAACCGGGGAAGGATAATGTCAAAGTTATTTGATCCACACATAAGATTGTAAAGACCTCAAGTCAAAAGACTAGTCATATAATCGATACATGAAAGTTCTCACAGACACATGGGATAAACACTCCATATGAAAAATTTCGGCGGTCAGTTCGATGGACACGAGCAACTCATGCATCCATGTGATACACCAAGCGGACGGATCTCCGCTAGTAGCCTATGAGATCGGCTACCCCACTTAAGGGCGGATCATATCATCATGTTAGTCTCTCCGCTTTGTGAACGCCCAGATTATTCACAAAACTATGACTAGGAATATTTAAGAGTAATGATTCTCATAAGGCGTGGAAGCCATCGTCTTATTACTCCAAGGGCTTTATTACAGTGTTGATGATTCATATAGGTTATGTAAAACACGTATAATAAAGATTTCTATTTTATTAATTAATGAAAATATTACAAATACATGTACATATAGCCCATCCACAAGTTGGGTATAGGGCATATCCCTAACAGTTGGGACCCACGGGAGTAGGTGGAAGACCTGATAAAAAATGGCTATCTGAATGAGTGCTTAGACCAAATGGCTATGAAGTCCGTCTAGCGCTAATAGCGACAGTCATCAGGTCGGATACTTATCACCTGGAGTAGTTGGACGGTACACGGCTTAAGAAGCCCTGGAGTATTGAGATGTTGGGGAGATATTTCCAATAGAGCCTGTCTTATATTGACCCTCAAAGAGTTCTAAGAAGGGTAGTAGATCCCAAGAATATTAGTAAGACTTTCCATTTCTTAGATAAAAACTTGTTTATCCATGCTTGTTTATTGTGTGTGTTTGATGACTCGGGTCTGCTTTAGTACCGCCAAGACCATAATGATTTGATGTCTTGGATCTGCTTTAGTACCACTGAGGCTGTAGTGATTTGTTGGCTCGGGTATGCTTTCATACCACCGAGGCCGTAGTGATTTGTTGGCTCGAGTATGCTTTCGTACCACCGATGCCATTGTGATTTGTTGGCTCGGGTATGCTTTCGTACCACCGAGGTCGTAGTGATTTTTTGGCTCGGGTCTGCTTTCGTACCGCCGAGGCCGTGGTGATTTTTTAGCTGGGGCTGGGTTACGTCCCACTGAGGTCTTATTCTTACTGAGTGGCACAAGAAGGAAGCATTCCCTTATGGCCGAGTGCTTATAATGGCTCGGGTTCGTGTTATGTTCCACATAGGCCTCTTTATCTTCGTTGGAATGGGGTGGAGTTTCTCTCCCATGGTCGAGTGTTGATGGCACAAATAGGGAACATTCCCTTGTGATCGATATATTACCTTTAGCTCGAGGCTGGGTTACGACCGCCGAGGCTCTCTTATGTGCGATAGCCCGATATGAGCTTTCCTCATGACCCGTGTTATGCTTTACAGGTGTTTGTAGATCATTTCCTAACGAGATTGTAGCATGTCGAAGGCATGCATCAGCTCGAGGTAGCATGAGATGAGAATCTTCAAGCAGAAAAGCCAATGTGTGAGCTAACTCGATTTAGCTCGGAACAACCTTTTCGATTAGAGAGGGCCAAACGGAAGAAATTATCAAGTTACGAATCAAAAGTAGAGTTTCCATAATAGGATTGTGAACCGGACATGGATTTTCACAAGAAGCATTGAAGCTTAAAGTTGTGGTAGCTGTTGAGAGATAGAGCACACTTGAGATCTTGGACTGGATCAGGATTGAGTATCAGCCCAAGGACATCAGATCGGCTTCCAGGTCTATACACCATCATCTTTTTTATAGTTCCCGGCATCAACTCATTAACTCGTCGATACCGAGAACTATGAGGCAGATGTTAATGGTGGTTTTCAGCTCCCAAGATGTCAGAATCCCTAGGATTGGTAGAATGGGGATAACAGCTAGCAGTCAAAAGGTCAAAGTCATTACAGAGATAAGAGGTCGGACAGTGGGGTCCGAGCCCGAGGTACTGGAAGACAACCCAAGGGCAGAACCAAAGGATTCGACAATATAAGAACATTTGATAAGACCGACCCGATGTTAGGGGTCTGATTCAGTAAAATTTATGCAGATGAAGACTGACCCGACCTGATGAAGGGCTGCCAGATTCAAACATCATTATAACACATGTGAAGACCGACCCGACCGACCTGACGAAGTCATATAACCTTTCAACCCGACCTGTATAAGAAGAGAAGAAGAGGATCCAACACTGATCACCTCGGTATGTCGACCTACCTAGGTCGGGGCTGCTAAACCTTATGCATATATATGGATGACGTAAGCCCTACATGAAACCTAGAGCTGCCAGATGATTGGATGGGCGTAACGTACGAGTAATGAGCAATAACGTGTGAGTAATGAGCATTAACGTTCGAGTAATGACCAATAATGACAAGGAAACGTGGATGATGTCATAAGCTGTTGTAACGGTAGAATTTGTCCTAGTATATAAAGGGGTTGAGAATTCATTGTAAGAGGTTCTTTCTTTGGGTTGGCTAATTTATTTCTTCAGTTGTAAAATAGATCAAAAAAACTTAGTATAAGTGAGAGCTAGTAAGAGGTCGATCAGACGTGTCAGCAAGAGATAAGGAGATCGGTACGACCCGAGGTCCTAATAAAAACATCATTTCCTTTGTGCCCATGGGCATAGGTTGGATCCATTCCGCTGAACCACGTTAAACCTTATGTTTTGCCTGTGTGTTTTCTCGTCTTTTGCTAAGTTTGCATTTGGTCCCCAAATCAAACAAGTTCACAGTTGATGGAGGATTGTTCGAGGAGTGATTTTTCCCAAATTACCCCTGGAATGAAAATCAGTCGTCAACAAAATCATAGAGGGAAAACTAATACATTGTAAAATAATAACAATTCAATAATACCAAAAGAATATATTATGCTCATCTTTCTAAATAATACTTTACATATACTCTTTCAATTTCATTAAAACAACAGAAATTGCTATTTTATCATTTTGTAATTAGATTACTTAAATATATAAATGATAAAAGTCCTTATAATTAGTTCCGGATTATAAGATATGAGACAGTATCAATCCACGAAGGTTTAATCGTTAAATATCTCTAGCCGTAGTATTATCGAGACTGTACATCGATAATACGGAATAGACTAGTATTGCACTTGTGCGTGTTATGGAAGCGTAACAATATAGTTCTCATATATTTAAGTATTGGATACTTATGCAAGTATGATAGGAGGTTGTGTTTAATGATGGTACGGAAACAGCTTCGCTCTGGATAGACCCATCGGAATCCCATTGGTAGTATGACTATGTGTCTATGGGAATCCGATTCAGGGTAGATGTATTTGGTCTTAACCTGAGACTTGCATCCATAATACTTGCGACAATCAATACGCTTTGGTTTTGGTCGTCCGGGACTTTAACAGGTTCTGTGTACGCCTCTTCTGGGTTATTGAGAATTATAGTGTATTGGGTGTGATGTCAAGACAGAAGTATCACTTCAGTCATATGGAGATGATGATCACGCAGGGATACAGAACTGGTTCTCTATTATATTGCAACTATCAAGATAATATGACAAGGTCATGATTATCCGATTATAGAGACTAGATGCTTGCGATCTGATATATGTCTCGTACGGGGTAGACACTATTCCGCCCCAGGCCTTGCATGTGACATCTGATACTGGATCACAATACGCAATACTACGTATACTACGCCTGTTATAGATTATATATTCCTTAAAGAATATTTTGGAGAATTGGGTAGGCACGGTGCTTTACTAGAAGCCAACCATGTCTTGTAAATCGGTAAAAATATGGTATCGGGTAC
>SKCR01040086.1:0-62085 GCA_019454045.1 Zanthoxylum bungeanum
TAATCGGATTGAAATTGAAATCGGATATAAAATCCTTCAAATTTCCGTGACTTGAGAAGCATGAAAATGAGTTGATTTTGATTCAATAATATTGGACATGTGTTGAAAATATTAATGCATGATTAATTGATTAAATTAGTATTTTGGAAATATTAATTTAGATAATTAATTAGTGCAATACACTTTAATTAATTAAATTTTGAAATTTGGAAAATTAGAATTTAATTAATTGGGCTTAATTTGGAATTGGGCTAAAAATGTTGTATTTGGGCCTAATGGGCCTGGTTGGGCTATGTTGGTTTAGGACAATTGGATTGGATCCAAATTGGGCCTAACCATTCCATTAAGTCCAAATATAACAATAGGCCTTTCAATATTTAATTGGGCGTAATGGGCCAAAATTGATTTCTTTTGGCAAATATGGTGATTCCTTAATTGGGCCTTGGTATTTGGGTTTGACCCATATTGACCAAAGCCCATGCCTTAAGGAATTAATTGAAAGCCCATTGGACTTTAATTAAATTGACATTGGATGTTAATTGGGCTTTGAGACACATTAAGATTAGATTTAGAATCTAAGTCGTAAAGGCGCATTAAAAAGTGTAATTATTTAATTTGGAATTAAATATAGAATTAGTATTGAATACAAATTAAATTAGATTTAAAATTATAGTTCGATATAATTCAAGAATTCGTACTTTGAGTATTTATTCTTAAACGAGTTGGACTCGCGCAAATCAAATCGTTGTTTGAACATTGGATGATCACTTTATTCAAAGATTAATTAATTGGATTAGATTGATTGAATAACATGCTTGTGTGAATACATGGATGTGTTGTATGAATAATGTATATCAGATGGATATTATAAGGGAAATGGCAATTTTGGAAATTGTTGTAAATTTAGAATTTATTAAATTGGACCTGCGTGTCCAGCCTTATCTCTCGATTCTTCGTAATTCTCTTCTCACCTAATTCCCCTCAATGTTAAAAAGGTTTCTCTAATTGTATTATGTAATTGGGTAGAAATTAGAATAGTGCTAGCCGGGGAGAGGAAATGGAGTTAGACTGTACCTATACATCGTTAATTGAATAGTTTGACTATTGCAATTAAGATGACAGGAAAGTTAAGCATTAGAGATATTATCATGGGCGACAATGTCTTTAATGGCACAAACTTTCAAGATTGGGACATGAATCTCAGGATTATCCTGGGATCTGAGAAGTTGCTCTACACTATAGAGAGACCTCTTGGGCCTAATGTTGGACAATTATGACCCATAGCATCACTATTTGTACAAAACATTGTGTTGTTTTACAAATTAACTATGTGACAAAGGAAATTTCTCTTTTATCATTTGTAATTAGATTACCGGGATATATAAATGATAAAAGTCCATATGATTAGTTCCAGATTGATAAGATATGAGACAATATCAATCAATGAAGGTTTAATCATTAAAACATCCATAGTCGGAGTATTATCGAGATTGTACATCGATAATGCATAATAGACTAGTATTGCACTTGTGCGCGTTGTGGGAGGATAACAACATAGTTCTCATATATTTGGGTATTGGATACTCATGCAAGTGTAATAGGAGGTTGTGTTTACTGATGGTACGGAAACAGCTTCGCTCTGGATAGACCCCTCGGAATTCCACTGGTAGTATGACTATGTGTCTATGGAAGTCCGAATCAGGGTAGGTGTATTTGGTCTTAACCTGAGACTTGCACCGCTAATACTTGCGACAATCAATATACTTTGGTTTTGGTCGTCCAGGGCTTTAACAGGTTCTGTGTACGCCTCTTCTGGGTATATTGAGAATCGTAGTGTATTGGGTGTGATGTCAAGATGGAAGTATTACTCCAGTCATATGGAGATTATGGTCATATATGATACGAAACTGGCGCTCTTATATGCTACAGCTATCGGGATAATATGACTAGGTCACGCTTATCCGATTATAGAGACTAGTTACCAGAGATCCGATATTTGCTTCGTACGAGGCAGACACAATTCCAGCCCCAGGCCTAGCACGTGACATTCGATACTGGATCGCAATACGCTATACTATGTATACTACGCCTAATATAGATAACATATTCCTTTAAGAATATTTCTGGAAAATTGGCTAGGCACGGTGCTTTGCTAGAAGCCAACCATGTCTTGTAAATCGGTAAAAATGTAGTACTAAGTACGTACGTGTTTGGATAGTTCGACGATCGGATTTACTGCCAACATATCCGGGGATATCATGGGTCGCTTCTCGAAGATTCACCGATGACGTATGACTCGTACATTACTAATCTGGGATTAATTAATAGGGAGAGAAAATTAATCTAGGATTAATTACGGAGATATTTTATCTGGGATAAAATACTATTTAAGATAGAGAACGATTAATTTGGAATTAATCGATAAAATAATATATTCGATATATTATACGAAATTAGATTTCGAAGCGGAATTAAAATTGGATTTTAATTCGGGCGAACGTGTTAATTTAGAATTAATTCGCTAGCGACGTGAATAGTAATTTTGCTAGGCATAATTATTTAATTAAATTTGATTTAATTACGTCACAAGGAAAATTCGTTAATTCGGAATTAGCGAACCCGAGACCGGGAGTGTTTGAGGGCCCACTAGCATTTTGAATCAAGTGGGGCCCACAAGTCACATCACTCATCATATCATTAGTCATTCTTTTGATATAAGTCACATCAACTTTGAGTGATGTGATGGTTGTCACTTGTGAGTGATGTGAGTTATTGGAAGACTTTAAAGTCTTGTACCATTTTTTGAAAAGTGGGATTTTGGTATTTGTTTTTTAAATCAAAAACCAAACACAACTCATCATCTTCTCTTCTCTCCCATTCGGCCAAGGGCCATTTTTCTCTCAAAATTTCCTCTCAATGCCGAGAACAACAAGGAGCAAAGGAAAGAATTTGTGGTAAATTTTTCCAAGATGCTAGCACATCCAAGGGGTCAAACAAATGTGATAGGGAAACCCATTCATGAGCATGGAATCACACACAAAGCATGGAGCTTGGAGAGCACAAATAATGAGCTTGGCCGAGAGTCACTCATGGAGGAAAAGCTTGAAGAAATTTTTGTGTTTCATCGCATTGCAAATCCGATCAAAGTGAGTATTTCCAAAACTTTACTTTGTTGTATTCGCACTTTACTTAGCTTAATTTGATCTTGGGATAACCTAGAAAACCCAACAATGGTATCAGAGCCTTGATTAAGCAGGAAATTGGATTTAGGGTTCTTAACTTTAAATTTGGGTAAAATTGATTTGAGCATGATTTGATGAAATTGATTGATTGAGTATGCTTGAATGATGATAACATAGTGTTATGCATGATCAATTTGATGAAAATTGAAATGGATTAGATTTTCCCCAAAAATTAGGCTTGGCCGAAAGTTAAGCATGCCCTATAGTCATGGTAATTTTGTTTTTTTTGATCATTGGATGAGTTGAAAGACTTGGGATAAATTGATTTGTGATTTAATTGGATTGAAATCAAAATTAATTATGAAAAACCCCAAATTGGTATGACCAACATAGCATGGAAATGAATTGATTTTTTGATTCAATAATGTTGGACATGTGTTGATGATATAAGCATGATTAATTATGTAAATTGGTATTTTGGAAATGTTAATTTGACTAATTAATTATGGTTAATACACTTTAAATAATTTAATTGTGATATTTGGAATATTGTGATTTAATTAGTTGGGCTAAATTTAGAATTGGGCTAATAAAGTTGTATTTGGGCTTAATGGTCTTGGTTGGGCCAAGTTTGGTTTAGGTTAATTGGTTGGATCCAATTTGGCCCAAAACCATATCCATAAAGTCCAAATATAATTAAATGGGCCTTTAATATTTTAATTGGGCCTAATGGGCCTAAATTGATTTTTGGCAAAAGGGTGATTCTTTATTGGGCTTTGGTTGCCAAAGTCCATGCCTTATAAATTAATTGAAAGCCCATTGGACTTTAATTAAATTTACATTGGATGTTAATTGGGCTTTGAGACCCGTAATGATTAGATTTAGAATCTAAGTCGCAAAGGCTCATTAATAAAGTGTAATTATTTAATTTGGAATTAAATAAGAATTAATATTGAATACAAATTAAATTGGATTTAATATTGTAGTTTATATAATTCAAGAATTCATACTTTGAGTACTTATTCTTAAACGAGTTTGACTCGCGCAAATCAAATCGTTGTTTGAACATTGGATGGTCATTAATTTCAGATTAATTAATTGGATTAGATTGATTGATAACATGCTTTTTGTGAATACATGGATGTGATGTATGAATAATGTATATCAGATGGATATTAGATGGGTGAGGGTAATTTTGGAAATTGTTGTAATGAATTTAGAATTTATTAAATTGGACCTGCGTGTCCAGCCTATTACCTCTTGACTCTTTCAATTTCTCTTCTCACCTATTCCCCTAAATGTAAATGAAGTTTCTTTAGAAGTGTTATCTAATTGGGTAGAAGTAAGATTTTTGCTAGCCGGGAGAGAGGAAATGGAGAGATTTGTTCTAGGAACAAGTTGTTTAAATATCCATCCACATATCATTATTAATTTATTAATCGCGCCTTATTATGTTTTTATAATGCATGTTTAAGGGTGTATGATGAGACCTAATTAAAGATAATTAATTGGTTGCCAATTACGCGAAAAACCCTCAACATATATTAAGCGTTTTTCCTTCCATTGAATGATTCATTCTCAAGATCCAAGATTGGCACTGGTTTGTTGGCCAAAGTCAACACCTTTGTCCATCGCAGATGTGTTTTAATCATGAAGGCTTTGTTCCATATCGGTGTCTTGTCCAAGTTGTGATTTATTGGCCAAAGTCAAGATCACTTCTTGTCCATCGACATTGATTACGAAGCTTTCCAAGGTCAATGGGTCCCGCTTAACTGGAATCATTAAGTTTGTTGTGCCAAAGCCAAGGCTTAATTGATTCAGAGGAAAAAGGTTAGGAAATATATTGGATATATTGGCATATATTAGATATATGTTTCAGACTTGGATGTCCTCCTACTGGATCTAGGATTTGGATGAGATCCAATTGATCTTAGAGATCTACCTAGTTAAATATCATACAGCTTGCTGTCCAAAGTCAAGGTTGTGTGTTATTTAACGGGATCCTAGCCCACTAGGAAATAAGGTTCCCGAGTACTCAACAGAGGGTTAGAGGCTTGCCGAAAAATAGTGGGAGGCAAGTATTAAATTTGCAATTTCATTTAGATACTTGCCAATACGCGCTCATTTCAATTTTTCGTCATTACTGAAATATGTTAGTTGGACTAATATATAATTCGTTGTTTTAATTAAACAGTTGGACTGTATTCAAACTATTTCATTTATAGTTGATTATATAATTGGATTATAGTAATGAATATATTTGAATTTTAACTATTTCAAATTATAGTTGATTATATAATTGGATTATAGTAATCAATATATTTGAATTTAAATAATTAAATTATAGTTGATTATATAGTTAGACCATAGTAATCATTATATTCAATAGTACCTGAAATTGTTGATTGGATAATTGGACTATAGCAATCAAGATAACTGAAAGATTAGCGTTTAAAACATAACCTGGGTGAAAATGTTTTTAAACGGCTTTAATTTTCAAATTGGGAATAATACCACAGGATAGTCCTGTGTACTGAGAAGTTACTCTATTTGATAGAGCAATCTCTTGGGCCTAAGCCCGGAGTTGAGAAAATAGTGGAACATGATCTTTGGAAGATTCATGTGATGATAACTTTAGTGCTCAATCCATTATGCTTGATGCAATGACACTTTAATTCTGTCGTCAAAGTTAAGGATTAGATCCTTGTACCGTGATGATGAAATTAAAGATCTTCATAGATCTATTCTTAGATATTAGAAGTACAAATTGCATAAGAAGCTCTTTAGCTCGTGTATGTCAGAGGGTACATCTGTGAGCACTAGGTGTCGCAGATGATTGCTGACATCGATCAGCTAGGTTAGCTGGGCATTACCTACGTGGCCGAGACTACCAAAGATTTGATCTTATAGTCCCTACCCGAAAGCTGGGGCAGGTTCATTATGAACCAAGAGTAAACTCTTAGAGAGTTGAAGGCTAAGCTCAAGGAGGCAAAGCCAGAGCTTCTAAAATGGTCAAAGGCAAAATCATCACAGTCTTCTAGGAAGACAAAGGACATATCCCAAGATGTCTGCCTAAACTGTGGCAAACGGGGTCACTGGATGGGTGACTGCCGTATGGACAAGGCAGACATGAAGGAATTGAAAGCGGGGAAAGGCTCCGACTTTGAGTATGTTTGTCATAAATATGTTCACTATTAGTTTCAAAATTGGATTTTGATACTAGATGTGGTACATATATATGTACTGATGTGCGGGATCTGCTGATATGCAGGAGACTGGCTTCAGTTGAGATTGATCTACGAATCGGAAACGGGACGAGAGTCGCTATTTTAACCGTAGAAACCTAATAGGAACTACCCTTTGGGTGTGTACTTAAATTAGGAAACTGTTAAAATGTACCTAGTTTGACTAGAAAGATTATCTCTATATCAGTGTATAACTCGTTGCGGGTATACCTTTATATTCTAGAACACTAAAGTGTTTTATTTTATAAAGATGATATTGAGATAAACACATTAGATGTGAATAACAATATTTATATTTTGAATATAAATGAATCTCAAACATATAACATGACAATCAAATAGCTCAAACTGAATTAATCAGATGAGACTTATTTGTGGCATTGTAGTTTGGGACACATTAACAAGACTCGTATATCCACACTTTTGAAGAGTGGATACTAGGACGAATTTGATCCTATTCAAATGATGTCTACGAATCTAGTTTATTGGAAAAGTGCCTAAAACACCTTTTACTTGGTAAAAGTACAAGTGCCACCGATCTGTTAGCCCTCGTTCATAGTGACATAAGTGGGCCCATGTCTAGCTAGGCTAGAAGTGGATATGAACACTTCGTAACTGTTACGGATGTGGCATCACATTATGGTTATGTGTTTCCTTTGAAACACGAATCAGAAACTTTTGATAAATTCAAAGAGTTTCGACACGAAGTAGACAAAACAATAGGCAAAACAAGTATCAAAAGTATTAAACCATCACGATTGGATATGAACAGTGCAATACTTATTTTGAATAAGGTTCCATAAAAATATGTTAGACAGACTTCATATTAGATATGAACAGGAAGAAAATAGGGTTTTCTCATTCTTGAAGATTTGGGAATGCTGGGCATATGTTTGGATGATACCAAACTAGAACCCAAATCAGATAAGTGCCTAATTGTAGGTTATCCTAGGGAAACCAAAGTATAGTACTTATACAACTCACAAGAGAACAATTTAATTGTTGCTCGCCATGCGGTTTTCCTAAGAGGAATACCTATATGCAGTGGTAAATGGGAGGAAAGTAAAACTCGATGAAAATCGGAGTAATACTGTTCCAGGCACCGATTCTTTAATGGAACACAAAAAGTTCATCAGGGATGAGACTGTACCACAATCTTCGAATACACAAGAACCGCGTATGTCGGAGAGAGTCAGAAAACAACCTGAGAGGTATGGGTTTCTGATCTCACCTCATAAAGATGTCAATCTTTTTGAGGAAGACAAGCCGAGTACGTATGAGGAAATGATACAAGGTATCAACTCCCTATTATGGCAAAGTTCCATGAAGTCCGAAATGGATTACATGTATACCAACCAAGTATGGACACTGGTTGTTGTACCGGAAGGCATTGTGCCTATTGGTACTATATATGAGTCTTCAAGGAAGACATACATAGATGACAACATACCAACATACTAAGCTAGGCTTGTAGCAAAAAGGTATCGTTATCAACATTGTTTCGATTACGACGAAACCTTTTACTCGTTGCCATGATTAAATCCATTTGGATAATGCTTGCTAATGCTGCATGTTTCATTTATGAAATATGGCAGCTGAACGTCGAAATCGCTTTCCTTAAACGAAAACCTTTTGGAGGATGTTTAAAACATCCTGACGGTTTTGTCGTACCAAAACAAGCAAACAAGGTTTGCAAGTTAATTCGATCCATTTATGGATTGAAGCAAGCATTGTGTTCTTGGAACTATATCGTTTTGATGTAATCATAATGGTATATGATTTGATTCAAAACGAATAAGATTCTTGTGTATATAAGGAGGTTAGTGGGAGCGCACTGACAATGATTGTCCTATAATGATGATATATCATTTCTTGGAAATGACATTCCCATAATACAATCAGTGAAAGCTTGGCTTTCATCAAAATTTTCCGTAGAATTCTTGGGAGAAACAACCTTTATTCTAGGAATAAAGATCTACTGGGATAGATCTAAAAGTTGTTGGTACTCTCCGAGAACTCGTACATTGAAATAAATATACGCGACCTGGTGTCTCATATGCTTTGAGCATATGGAGTCACAATCAGGCTAATCCAAGTGATAGTCACTGGATTGATGTTAAGAACATCCTTAAGTATCTTAGATGATCTAAGGATGCTTTCTTAAGCTATGGAGAAGGAGAACTTGAAGTGACTGGGTTCACTGTTGCCAGTTTCCTAACCGATAAGAACGACTATATAGTTTGAATAACAAAACAGTGAGCTGGAAATCTTCCAAGCAAGATACTATTGCCGAATAAACAACAAAAGCGGAATATTGCTGCAGCTGAGGCAGCAATAGAAGCACTTTGGATCTATATAATCCTAATTGGATTAGGAGTAGTTCTGTTAGCAGCTGAGTTAGGCTACAACACAGGCTAAAGAATTAATGGTCTCATCAACGATCCAAGTATATACTTCAACTATTCATCTGATTCGTTCGGATCATACATCGTGGCGATGTGATGATCGAATAAATCGCATCAGATGATAACATTGCAAATCCGCTGACGAACCATTTTTCTCAGCAGAAGTTTGAGTGAACCATATATAGTTCAAGTGTAAGACACTTGAGTGATTGGCTATAGGCCAAGTGGGAGATTGTTGGACAATTATGACCCATAGCATCACTATTTGTACAGAACATTGTGTTGTTGTACAAATTAACTATGTGATAAAGGAAATTGCTCTTTTATCATTTGTAATTAGATTACCGGGATAAATAAATGATAAGAGTCCATATGATTAGTTCCGGATTGATAAGATATGAGACAGTATCAATCCATGAAGGTTTAATCATTCAAACATCCCTAGTCGGAGTATTATCGAGATTGGACATCGATAATGCGGAATAGACTAGTATTGCACTTGTGCGCATTGTGGGAGCATAACAGCATAGTTCTCATATATTTGGGTATTGGATACTCATGCAAGTGTAATAGGAGGTTGTGTTTACCGATGGTATGGAAACAGCTTCGCTCTGGATAGACCCCTCAGAATTCCATTGGTAGTATGACTATGTGTCTATGGAAGTCCAAATCAGGGTAGGTGTATTTGGTCTTAACCTGAGACTTGCACCGCTAATACTTGCGACAATCAATATACTTTGGTTTTGGTCGTCAAGGGCTTTGACAGGTTTTGTGTACACCTCTTCTGGGTATATTGAGAATCGTAGTGTATTGGGTGTGATGTCAAGATGGAAGTATCACTCCAGTCATATGGAGATGATGGTCACGTAGGATACGGAACTGGCGCTCTTATATGCTGCAGCTATCGAGATAATATGACTAGGTCATGCTTATCCGATTATAGAGACTGGTTACCAGAGATCCGATATGTGCTTCGTATGGGGCAGACACAATTCCAGCCCTAGGCCTAGCACGTGACATCCGATACTGGATCGCAATACGCTATACTATGTATACTACGCCTGATATAGATCACATATTCCTTTAAGAATATTTCTGGAAAATTGGGTAGGCACGGTGCTTTGCTAGAAGCCAACCATGTCTTGTAAATCGGTGAAAACGTAGTATTAGGTACGTACGTGTTCAGATAGTCCGACGACCGGATTTACTGCCAACATATCTGGGGATCTCATGGGTCACTTCCCGAAGATTCACCGATGATGTATGACTCACACATTATTAATCTGGGATTAATTAATAGAGAGAGAAAATTAATCTAGGATTAATTACGGAGATATTTTATCTGGGATAAAATACTATTTAAAGAGAGAGAACGATTAATTTGGAATTTATCGATAAAATAATATATTAGATATATTATACGAAATTAGATTTCGACGCTGAATTAAAATTGGATTTTAATTCGAGCGAACGAGTTAATTTAGAATTAATTCGCTAGCGACGTGAATAGTAATTTTACTGGGCATAATTATTTAATTAAATTTGATTTAATTACGTCGCAACGGAAAATTCGTTAATTCAGAATTAGCGAACTCGAGCCCGGGAGTGTTTGCGGGCCCACTCGCATTTCGAATCAAGTGGGGCCCATAAGTCACATCACGCGTCACATCATTAGTCATTCTTGTGATATAAGTCACATCAACTTTGAGTGATGTGATGGTTGTCACTTGTGAGTGATGTGAGTTGTTGGAAGACTTTAAAGTCTTGTACCATTTTTTGAAAAGTGAGATTTTGGTATTTATTTTTGAAATCAAAAACCAAACACAACTCATCATCTTCTCTTCTCTCCCATTCGGCCAAGGGCCATTTTTCTCTCAAAATTTCCTCTCAATGCCGAGAGCAACAAGGAGCAAAGGAAATAATTTGTTGCAAATTTTTCCAAGATGCTAGCACATCCAAGGGATCAAACAAAGGTGATAGGAAAACCCATTCATGAGCATGGAATCACACACAAAGCTTGGAGCTTGGAGAGCACAAAGAAGGAGCTTGGCCGAGAGTCATCCATGGAGGAAAAGCTTGAAGAAATTTTTGTGTTTCATCGCATCGCAAATCCGATCAAAGTGAGTATTTCCGCAACTTTACTTTGTTGTATTCTCACTTTTCATAGCTTAATTTGATCTTGGGATAACCTAGAAAACCCAACACCTAAGCCTAGATCTGATCAGATAGTTGAGCTAGAGCTTTGGAAGACTCATAGCAATGATAACTTCACTGTTCAATCTATAATGCTTGCTGCTATGACTCAACAATTCCGTCGTCAAAACAAGGGATTGGATCCCTATAACATGATGGCGAAGTTGCATGATCTTCATCGATCTAATCTTAGATCGCAGAGATATAAGTTACAGAAGAAGCTCTTTCGTGCTCGCATGTAAGATGGTACATATGTTGAGCATAATGTGTCACATATGATTACTGACATTGAGCAGCTGGGACAGATGGGCATTGTCTTCGAGGGTGAGACTTCAATAGATTTGATCTTACAGTCTCTCCCTGACACTTGGAGTGGGTTCATCCTGAACTACAATATGATGAACCAAGACCAAACTCTTGGAGAGTTGATGTCCACACTACGCGAAGCTGAAAAAGAGCTCCTAAAGGGCAAGAAGCGCGAGGCGCACTTCGCTTCAACATCCCAGACTCCGAGGGCTTGGCCCAAGGCGACTGGAGGTATAAAGAAGAAAAAGAAGAATAAAGGCAAGGCCAAATCGTCAAAACCTTCTAGGAAGGGTAAGGACAAATCCCAAGATGTATGTCTACAATACGGTAAGCGGGGTCACTGGAAGCGTGACTGCCGCGAGTACAAGGCACACATGAAGGAAATCAAAGCGGGCAAGGCACCGGCTTCAGGTATGTTTTTTATAGAAATAAACATGTCTACTACTAGTTTTAAAAATTGGATTTTTGATTTTGGTTGTGGTACTCATATATGTACTGATGTGCAGGATCTGCAGATTAACAGGAGACTGGCCTCAGGAGAGATTGACCTCCGCGTTGGAAATGGGACACAAGTCGCCGTTTTGGCCGTTGGCACTTTTGTTTTGGAACTGCCCTCGGGGCATGTACTTAAACTTACAGACTGTTATTATGTACCTAGTTTGACTAAGAATATTATTTCTGTATCTATGTTAGCCCAATGTGGGTATACTTTTGTATTTAGAAACACTGGGGGTTTTATGTATAAAAATGATATGGAAATTTGCACTGCTGATGTAAATAATGGTCTTTATATTTTGAATATAAATCAATCTCAAACATATAATGTAACAAACAAAAGGCTTAAACTAAGTAACAAAGATGAAACTTATATGTGGCATTGTCGTCTGGGACACATTAACAAGACTCGCATATCCACACTTTCGAAAAGTGGGTACTTGGACGGATTTGATCCAAATTCATATGACGTCTGCGAATCTTGTTTATTAGGGAAAATGCCTAAAACACCTTTTAGTCGAAAGGGTGTACGTGCCACCGAACTGTTAGCCATCGTTTATAGTGACGTTTGTGGGCCCATGTCTAGCTAGGCTAGAGGTGGATATGAATACTTCGTAACCTTTACGAATGATGCATCGCGTTATGGTTATGTGTATCTTATGAGACACAAGTCAGAAACCTTTGAGAAATTCAAAGAGTTTCGACACGAAGTAGAAAAACAGACCGGTAAAAGTATTAAGACATTACGGTCGGACAATGGTGGCGAATACTTAAGCAATTAGTTTCTTGATTGCCTGAAAGAATATGGTATTCTTTCACAGTGGACTCCTCCCAGAACGCTGCAATTAAACGGTGTGTCCGAACGGAGAAACCGAACTTTGTTAGACATGGTAAGTTCTATGATGAGTCGCACGGAGCAACCTATTTCCTTCTGGGGATATGCATTGAACAGTACAATACTTATTTTGAATAAGGTTCCGTCAAAGTCTGTTCACCAGACTCTGTATGAAATATGGACAGGAAAGAAACCGGGTTTCTCATTCCTGAAGATTTAGGGATGCTGGGCATACGTCAAACGTTTGGAAGGTACCAAACTAGAACCCAAATCGGATAAATGCCTATTTGTAGGATATGATAGGGAAACCAAAAGATATTACTTCTATAACCCACAAGAGAACAAAGTATTTGTTACTCTACATGCGGTTTTCCTTGAGAAGGAATTCCTAAATGCAGTGGTTAGTGGGAGGAAAGTATAACTCGATGAAAATCGGAGTGATACTGTTCCTGGCATAGAATCTTTAACGGAATATGAACAGTTCATCAGGGATGAAACTGTACCACAATCTTCGAATACAAGAACCGCGTAGGTCGGAGAGAGTCAGAAAACAACCTGAGAGGTATGGGTTTCTGATCTCACCTCATGTGGATATCAATCTTATTGAGGAAGACGAACCAGCTACGTATGAGGAAGCGATATAAGGTATCGACTCCGATTTATGGCAAGAAGCCATGAAGTCCGAAATGGAATCCATGTACACCAACCAAGTTTGGACACTGGTTGATGCACGAGAAGGCGTAAAGCCTATTGGTTGCAAATGGTTCTTCAAGAGGAAGACCGACATTGATGGCAACATACAAACGTACAAAGCTAGGGTTGTAGCAAAAGGGTATCGTCAACGACATGGTGTCGATTACAAAGAAACTTTTTCACCCATTGCCATGATAAAATCCATTCGGATAATGCTTGCTATTGCTGTATATTTCGATTACGAGATATGGCAGAGGGACGTCAAAACCACTTTCCTTAATGGAAACCTTTTGGAGGATGTTTATATGCAACAGGCTGACGGTTTTGACGTACCTAAACATGCAGACAAGGTTTGTAAGTTAAATCGATCCATTGATGGATTGAAGCAAACATCACGTTCTTGGAACCAACGTTTTGATGAGATCATAAAAGAATATGATTTCGTTCAAAACGAGGATGATCATTGTGTATATAATGTTGGACAATTATGACCCATAGCGTCACTATTTGTACAGATCATGGTGTTGTTGTACAAATTAACTATGTGACAAAGGAGATTACACTCTTATTATTTGTGATTAGATCACCTAGATGTATAAATGATGAGAGGTCCCTATGATTTGTTCCTGGGCGGAGAATGATATGAGACAGTATCAGTCCACGAAGGATAAATCATTAAATATCCCTAGTCAGAGTATTATCGAGATTGTACATCGATAAATACGTAAAAGACTAGTATTACACTTGTGCATGTTTGTGAGGGCACAACGGCATAGTTCTCATATATTTGGGTATAGGATACTCATGCAAGTGTAATAGGAGGTTGTGTTTTACCGATGGTACGGGAAACAGCTTCGCTCTAGATAGACCCCCTCAGAATTCCATTGGTAGTATGACTATGTGTCTATGGAAGTCCGAAATCAGGGTAGGTGTATTTGGTCTTAACCTGAGACTTGCACCGCTAATACTTGCGACAATCAATATACTTTGGTTGCGGTCGTCCAGCGCTTTAACAGGTTCTATGTACGCCAATGCTGGGTATATTGAGAATCATAGTGTGTTGGGTTTGATGTCAAGACGGAAGTGTCACTCCAGTCATATGGAGATGATGGTCACGTAGGATACGGTACTAGTACTCTTAAGTACTGCAGTCATCGGGATAAAATGACAAGGTCATGTTTATCCGATTATAGAGACTAGTTACCAGACATCCGACATGTGCTTCGTACGGGGCAGACACAATTCCAGCCCCAGGCCTAGCACGTGATCATCCGATACTGGACAGAAATACGCAATACTACGTATACTACACCTGATATAGATCATTTATTCATGTAAGGATATTTCCGGAGAATTAGGTAGGCATGGCGCTTTGCTAGAGGCCAACCTTGTCTTGTAAATCGGTATAAACGTAGTACGAGGTACTTACGTGTTCGGATAATCCGAAGACCGAATTTACTGCCAACATATTCGAGGATCTCATGGGTCGTTTCCCAAAGATTCACCGATGACGTATGACTCGCACTCTAAATTAATTTGGGATTAATAAGAAGAGAGAGAAAATTAATCTGGGATTAATTGCGGAGAAATTTTATCTGGGATAAAATATCATTAATGTTGGTTTTATTCTAGGTCCCAAGATCATAAAACAAGCATGATAAAGTGTGAAATACATATCAAAGGAGTTGCGGAATACTCACATCGATCGGTTGAGACGAAACGACGAACAAAACTCCAAAATTGCTCACTGGATTGGCGTGAACTGCAGTGCAGATTTTGTCCACTGTTTTCAGTTTTGAACCAAGAATTTGAGCTCCAAGATTGCGTCAAATGATTCCCGGCTCGTGGGTGAGTTTCCCTAACACCTTCGTACAACTCTCGGTGTGCTAGCACTTATGATTTTTGCCATAAAAATCCACTCAAAAAGCCTCACAAAATTCGGCCAAGCTGTGACAATTCACTGCCATTGGCGTGAACTAAGTAGAGAGAAAAAGAATAGATGAAAGAGAGATGAGTTGTGTTAAATGTATTAGAAAAGTGTAAAATCAATTACCTTATATATTTTCCAAAAAATATATTAAAGGTATATACACAAATTTGGCTTTCACAAAGTCAAAGATTTTACTTTCCAACCACTTTACTATTCCAACAACTTACATCACTAAAAGTGACAAGTTGTCTTTCAATCAATCAATCACATCAATCAATCAAATGTCACATCACTCAAAGTGACGTTTGATTTGACGCTTCATGTGACGAATGATTTGACGCTTGATGTGACTTGCGTGCCGCACTCGAATTCGAAATGCGAATGCGCTCGCAATCACTCTCGGGCTTGGGTTCGCTAATTCCCAATTAGCAAATTTTCCATCGCGTCGTAATTAGATGATTACGCCTATCGAAATCACTATTCACGTTGCTAACGAATTAATTCTAAATTAATTCATTCGCCCGAATTAAAATCCAATTTCAATTCCACGTCGAAATCCAATTTCGTTTAATATATCGAATATATTATCTTTACCGATTAATTCCAAATTAATCGTTCTCTCTTTAGACGATATTTATCCCAGATAAAATATATCTGTAATTAATCCCAGATTAATTTTCTCTCTTATCGAATTAATCCCAGATTAATTAAAGTGCGAGTTATACATCATCGGTGAATCTTTGGGAAGCGACCATGAGATCCCCGGATATGTTGGCAGTAAATCGGGTCGTCGGACAATCCGAACACGTAAGTACCTCGTACCATGTTTACACCGATTCACAAGACAAGGTTGGCCTCTAGCAAAGCGCCATGCCTACCCAATTCTCCAGAAACATGCTTACAGGAATAAGCGATCTATATCAAGCGTAGTATACGTAGTATTGCGTATTTCGATCCAGTATCGGACGGTCACGTGCTAGGCCTGGGGCTGGAGTTGTGTCTGCCCCGTACGAAGCACTTGTCAGATGTCTGGAAACTAGTCTCTATAATCGGATATTTATGACCTAGTCATAATATCCCGATGGCCGTGCAGCACTTAAGAGCAATAATACCGTATACTACGTGACATCATCTCCACTATGACTAGAGTGATACTTCCGTCTTGACATCACACCCAATACTCTACGATTCTCAATATACCCAGTATCGGCGTACGCATGACCTGTTACACCCCTGGACGACCTCAACTCAAGTATATCGATTGTCGTAAGCATTAGCGGTGCAAGTCTTAGGTTAAGACCAAATACACCTACCCTGATGTCGGACTCCCATAGACACATAGTCATACTACCAATGGGATTCCGAGGGGGTCTATCCAGAGCGAAGCTGTTTCCCGTACCATCGGTGAAACAAAACCTCCTATTACACTTGCATGAGTATCCAATACCCAAATATATGAGAACTATGCCGTTATGCCCTCACAACGCGCACAAGTGCAATACTAGTCTTTTACGCATTTATCGATGTCCAATCTCGATAATACTCTGACTAGGGATATTTAATGATTTATCCTACGTGGACTGATACTGTCTCATATCATTCTCCGTCCAGGAACAAATCATAGGGACCTCTCATCATTTATACATCTAAGGTGATCTAATCACAAATGATTAGAGCAGAATCTCCTTTGTCACATAGTTAATTTGTAAAACAACACCATGATCTGTACAAATAGTGACGCTATGGGTCATAATTATCCAACAATTAAAAGAGAGATAACGGTTAATTTGGAATTAATCGATTAATTAATATATTTGATATATTAAACGAAATTGGATTTCGAAGCGGATTTAAAGTTAGATTTTAATTCGGGCAAACGAATTAATTTAGAATTAATTCGTTAGCGACGTGAATAGTGATTTCGCTAAGCGTAATCATTTAATTACGACGTGATAAAAAATTTGTTAATTTGGAATTAGCGAACCCAAGCCCGAGATTATTTACGAGCACATTCATATTTCAAATTCGAGTGCGGCACACAAGTCAAATCAAGCGTCAAATCATTAGTCGCATCTAGCGTCACATCAAGCGTCAAATCATGTCACTTTGAGTGATGTAACCATTGATTGATTGATTGATGTGATTTGATGTGAGTTGATGTTTGAGTGTTTGACACTCAAGTGGGATGGTTGATATTAGTTGTTGTATTAATTAAAAGGCTATTTACCTTTATTTGATATAGGTATTTGACTTTTAATTATTTTGGGATTAGATACACATTTTGTAATACAACACACACAACTTCTTCTCTCTTTTTCCTCTCCTCTCTCACACGCCCATGGAGGTAAAATTGTTCACTGGTTTTCTGTCAAAAACCGAAAGCAATGGGAAGCTTGATTGTGTGATTTTTGTGGCAAAAATCACAAGAGCTAGCACTCCGAGAGACATGCGAAGGTGATAGGGAAGTCTACCCATGATCCGGGAATCGTTCGACGAAGCTTGGAGCTTGACGAAGGAGCTCAAAAACCAACAATGGAGGAGGCCGAATCTGTGACCTGTGAGCAGTCCACTACCGAGCAGAATTTGAAGTTTTGTTGCCTCCCACGTCGTTCAACCGCTCGATGTAAGTGTGGGAACACAGGAACTGGGCGACGCATGCTGTCCCAGGCTCGCGGCCCGGTCGGGAGTACGGAGTAGCCACGGGGGACTAAACCGAAGAATGATGGAGTCGCCACCCGGTGTGAACCGGGAAAATGAGATTTAAGGCCGCACTCACCCCTCGCAAGGGAAGACCTCAAATCGTTGGGTTCGGAATGGTCCCTTACTTATGCCACTTGTAATGAAAGGATTTATATGATAATTTAATCAGGCTTAAGTACACTTATTTCTAAGAATATCATGCTTCAAAATCCACATACATACATCAACAAGTTCATCTAAATTTATATGTAACACATATTCGAATTTGCATACAGCCTATTTGCATGTAATCTATGTCTCAATTTGCATACATAAGGTTTATCATACGGCAAGCATACAAGTTAATGAACGCATTGGTGGACACAGAAGCGCAAAAAAAAGCATTCTTACTAGCATGCATATTAAGATAAGATATTTAAGCGCATAACAGAAATAGGCAACTAGAGAGGTAATACAAATGCATAACGTAAAAAAAGGGAACTCTGTCCTAAGATGGACATGTCGTAATGTGATGCAGGAGGATCTGTTTACCATGGGCGTTCGTGCAGCGTTCGTAGACGCATTCGAACGGTAAATAGAAGGTTATCATTCTAGTAGCGTTCGTAAACTCGTTCGAACGGAAATGAAACAGAATACTCACGTTCGTATGGCCTTTGTGAACGCGTTCGAATGGAAATGAAACAGAATACTCACGTTCGTATGTCGTTCGTTAACGCATTCGAACAGAAATGAAACAGAATGCTCACATTCGTATGGCGTTCATGAACGCGTTCGAACAGAGATGAGACCTGATGCATGGTAAGGCCAAAATGCATGTGTGTTCGAGTTGCGTTCGTAAACGCGTTCGAACGGGAACAGACTTGATGCATGAAATGGGATGCAATACATACATGGCAAATAGTACAATGCGAGGCGCGGCGAAACATCGTGGTAAAGGATTTTAACCTCTTCAATTAGAGGACCTCTCATCGCACTTACTTAACCCATGCGCTCGATCGCATCATGCATACAAACATAAGGACAATCATATCAAACTAAGTATGCCCGATTGGGCATATCTTACATCCAACCGAACACACATCGACTGGCGCGGCAAAGCATCGTGGTAAATGGCTTTAACCCCTTCCCCATAAGGGATCTTTCATCCCACTTGCTAAGCCCATGCGCTCGATCGCATCATGCATACAAACATAAAGACGATCATATCAAACTAAGTATGCCCGATTGAACACATCTTTTATCCAACCGAACACACATCAACCGGCGCGGCAAAGCATCGTCGTAAAGGGCTTTAACCCATCCCCATAGGGGATCTTTCATTCCACTTACTAAGCCCATGCGCTTGATTGAACCATGCATAAAAACATAAAGACAATCATATCAAACTAAGTATGCCCGATTGAACACATCTTACATCCAACCGAACACACATCAACCGGCGCGGCAAAGCATCGTGGTAAATGGCTTTAACCCCTTCCCATAGGGAATCTTTCATTCCACTTACTAAGCCCATGCGCTCGATTGAGTCATGCATAAATAAGCAACATACAAAATTCAAGTGACGAAAAATAAATAAACAAAAGCAACACAAAACAAAAGAGGGTGCCGTTTACTCAAGCGGTACGTGGAGTTGTGTCCCGAGTACAGATCATATTACCGTCCATTCGGAATCGGCTATGAAATTTATGTCCGGGTTTTCATCCGATATACCGCGAGAGTTGACACGTCTCTCATTTTATTCCACAGCCACAACATACAACATCTCATAATTCATGCATATTTATCTACTCAAAGGCCACAACATGCATTTCAACATGACAATCATGCAAGTAATATTTAATAAATAATACAAAAAAACGAGTGTGAAAGATACCCTCAGGTCTAACATTTTTGCCAACTTTCAGGCTTGCGTTTCACGGACGTCGGAAGGGTACAGCTCCTCAACTTCTCCGGTTCACTGGTTTAGCATCCTAGCTCACGGCTTTGCTGTTTTGCTTGCTGTTTGGACTCCGTTCTGTTGCTGTTCGGCCTCTGTTTTGCTGCTCACTGTTCAGGTCACCTGTTTTGACGTTTCAACGGACTGTTCCGAGTTTTTGTGTGGGTTTTTAGTGTAGTCTTGTGTGATTTATTTTAAGGATTATGACCGCAATCTGCCTGACGTTCGAACGAAGTAACGAATGCAGCACTAACGAAGACAGTTAACTTGTGAGATGAACTTGATGACGTACTTATTCAGAATTTCCCCTTCCGACCTCCGTTTCCCGCAATATCCTTAGCTAAAAAGGTAGTGCCTCCAACTGAGACTCATCATCGGGTTTCACATGCAAAAAAGCAATGCCTACAGTCGCCCCCACTTTGATGGGACTTGTGCAGTGTGTGACTTTGAACAATCATATCAAAGTTATGTAATGCATTTTCACTTACCTGGCTCGTCTGATGCCTCGAGCTGAGTTGGTGCTGCAAGTGGACCTCGATCCTGGGAAGCATCCCAATAATTACAACCGACAACGGGGGCACCTCGACCCTGGGCATCTCGACCCAACACCGCTGACAATAGGGACCTCGCCCTCGAACTGATGATGTAGTGGGCACCTCGACCCTGGGCACCTCGACCCGGAACCACAACTGACGACGGGGGCACCTCGACCCAACACCGCTGATAATAGGGACCTCGCCCTCGAATGATGATGTAGTGGGCACCTCGACCCTAGGCACCTCGACCCGGAACTACAACTGACAACGGGGGCACCTCGACCCAACACCGCCACTGACAATAGGGACGTCGCCCTCGAACTGACGATGTAGTGGGCACCTTGACCCTGGGCACCTCGACCTGGAACTACAACTGACAACGGGGGCACCTCGACCCTGGGCACCTCGACCCAACACCGCTGACAATAGGGACCTCGCCCTCGAATTGATGATGTAGTGGGCACCTCGACCCTGGGCCCTCGACCCGGAACTACAACTGACAACGGGGGCACCTCGACCCTGGGCACCTCGACCTAACACCGCTGACAATAGGGACTCGCCCTCAAACTGATGATGTAGTGGGCACCTCGACCCTGGGCACCTCGACCCGAAACTACAACCGACAACGGGGCTTCGCCCTCAAGCTGATATGGGCCTCGCCCAAGCCGACATGATATGGGCCTCGCCCCTTTGGACTCATCCCCAAAGACTGAAATTGCGTTGACGCTGCTTGGCTAATTTCTGCCGCTTTCTCCTTTCTTCGAACCTGCGAACACAAAAAAACAACACAAAGAGAATGTAATGTTACGTGTATGCAGGAATGATTTTCTGATTCCGTTGGGTTAGGTCTTCTGCCAATTCCCGTAGTGACTGCTCGGTCTTCTCTCCCTCAGGCAAAGTATTGCTTTAATCTGTCAACGTTGATCGGCTCGGTGAACTCGTTTCCCTCCAAATCTGATAGCTTCACTGCTCCATTTCCCATTACCTTCTGCACTATGAAGGTCCTTCCCAGTTAGGTCTGAATTTTCCTCTTGGATCTGTCGTCGACGGCCTCGACTGCTTAAGTACCAAATCACCCTTTCTGATCTTGGTGGGACATACTTTCTTGTTGAATGCCCGGGCTAGTCTCTTCTGATACAACTGCATGTGATACAAACTTCGTTCTCTTCTCATCCAATAGTGCTAACTGATCAAACCTCTGTGCGGCCCAATCCTGTTCCGGTAATTCTGCCTCTGTTATTACCCTCATAGACTGTATCTGCACTTCTACCGGCAATACTGCTTCCATTCCATAGACCAAAGAGTAAGGTGTGGCCCCTGTTGCTGTCCTTACTGATGTTCTGTACCCCCACAGAGCATATGGTAGTTTCTCGGCCCAATCTTTGCAATTTTCTGTCATCTTGGCTAAAATTGTCTTTATAGTCTTGTTGGCTGCCTCAACTGCCCCATTTGCCTGTGGCCTGTACGGTGATGACTTGTGGTGGCCTATGCCATACCTCTGTAACATTGCCTTCGTCTCTCCTTGAAACTGGATCTGTCACTACATGATGCGGCATACCATACCGACAAATGAGGTTCCGAGCTATAAACTTTGCCATCTGCTTTGCTGTAACATTACGGAATGATTCGGCTTCCACCAACTTCGAGAAGTAATCTACTGCCACTACTATGAAGCGATGCCCATTTGACGCATTCGGCCGAACTTCTCATAAACAGGTCTGCTCGCTGTTGTCAGCATCAACGGTCTCATCACTAACTTTTCTGGATTTTCTCAAGTTACTGCAAGTGTAGCCAATGCATCTGCCATCTGATTCTCTTCTCTCGGTAAGTGCTGAAACTTACACTCGGGGATCCTGTGCCAACTTTCTGAGGTGAAAAAGGTAAGGTTTCAACCGTTCTTCTTTCAATTCCCATTCTCCTCGCATCTGCTGGACTACCAACATAGAATCTCCGTAGACTTCCACACTTCCGGCCTTCAAGGCTATCAATGCTGTCAAACCAAAAGCACATGCTTCATACTCGGCCATGTTATTAGTCACTCTGAATGTCAACCTCTTGGCCAAAGGCAAAGTCTCCCCTTCGGGGGTCACTATCACGATTCCAATTCCAGCTCCCTTGTAATTCACTGCTCCGTCGAAATACATCTTCCATCTCTGAACTATTATTGCTTGGATCTCTTCATCTGGAAATTCAAACTTATACTGATCCCCCTCAACAGGTTGCATTGCAAGAAACTCTGCTACTGCTCGCCCTTTGATCACTTTGGAGGTGAGATATTCAATGTCAAACTCTGTCAGCAATACCAACCATCTGCCCAACTTTCCCACTAGCGAAGGCACCGAATGAAGATTTTCAGAGGATTTTCCTTGGCCACTATCTGGATCTTGTATGACTGGAAATAATGCCGCAATTTTCTGGAAGCCCATACCACTGCAAGACAGATCTTCTCAACTTCTTGATACCGAGCCTCATACGGGAGCATCTTCTTACTCAGATAATAGACTGCATGTTCTACCCCTATCTCATCAGCCTGTACCATCATTGCCCCCAGTGCTTCTGATTCTATAGCCAAATACAATATCAAAGGTCTGCCCGGTCTCAGAGGTTTCAATACAGGAGGCTTTACCAAATACTCTCTGATTTTGTCGAAGGCTGTCTGACACTGTTCATTCCATCTCACTGGCTGATCTTTTCTCAACAGTTTGAAGATAGGCTCACATACCGATGTCAACTTGGCAATAAACCGACTGATGTACTGAATCTTCCCCAAGAATGCTCTGACTTCCTTTTCTGTCTTCGGTGCAGGCATTTCTGTGATTGCCTTAATCTTTTCGGAATCTACCTCTATTCCGCCCATTCCTACTGTATGACCTATCAATTTCCCTGATGTCACCCCAAACACACATTTCTTGGGATTAAGCCGCAAGTTGTATCTGTCAACCCTCTGAAGGAACCTTTCCAGTGCTTCAATATGCCCAACTCTTGTCTCTGATTTTACCATCATGTCATCCACATACACCTCAATCTCTTTGTGCATCAAGTCATGGAAAAGTGTAGTGGCCATCCGCTGATAAGTAGCTCCCGCATTCTTAAGTCCAAACGTATAACCTTGTAACAATAAGTACCCCACTCGGTAACAAATGCAGTCTTGTGTTTATCTTCCTCAGCCATGAGAACCTGATTGTAACCTGAAAATCCATCTGCAATGAATACATAGCAGATAAAGCCGCACTATCAACCAGAACATCTATATGCGGTAGAGGAAAATCATCTTTCGGACAAGCCTTGTTGAGATCTCTGTAGTCTACACACATTCTGGCCTTCCCATCTTACTTTGGACCGGCACTATATTAGCCAACCACTCTGGATATTTTACTACTTCCAGGAACCCCACATCTATCTGTTTCTTAACTTCCTCTCTGACTTTCTCAGCCCATTCTGGTCTCATCCGTCGGAGTTTCTGTTTTACTGGCCTCATATTCGGATAAGTTGGTATTGTGTGCTGGGCAATGTTTCTGGCTACCCCGGGCATGTCCTCATAGGACCAAGCAAACACTTTGGCCATATCTGACCAACACTTCTTCTAGTTTCTCCCTCTCTTCAGATGTAACTTCACTTGCAATCAGAATTTCCTTGGGGTTCTCAAGTCTACCCAAGTTAAATGCAGTAGTTCTGGCCGAACTGATATCAAATATGCTTGATTCGTGCAGAGTAAATGGAAATGGCTCAGGCAAGTAAGCAAAAGAAATGTCTTTATTATTGGATAATGCGGAAGTACATTCAAACAAATCAAGAAGGTAAATGTCTTCATCATCTATAGACACTTCTTCCCCTGCAATCAGGTCTTCCTCAGGCTTTTCATCCTCTCCCAGAGTCAGGCTCTCCAACTTCATCAACTCTTCTTCCCAATTCTCTGCTTCCACAGCTTCTATAATCAGCGGTTTCTCACCCAACAAATCCTGGAAGATCTCAAATCCAGGTACCACAATCCCATTAACTTCCACAGGTTCAGGCTCCCCTTGATATCCTGAAGCTTTCACAAAACATTCCATCAGTTTCAGGCCCTTTTTCTTGACCTTTGGCTTTTCTTCATCAGACTTATACCCCAAACCTTTCCGAGTGGTCTGTCCTCTGAAATCTGGCAACTTTGAACCTTCACCCGGTTCAAACTTCATTTTTCTCATGATCCTGGCCACCCTAGGATCCACCCATTCCTCAAAAGTAGCTGACACCTAAAACCTTGTGAAAGGTTGTATCTCCAAGGCAGCCACGGCATTATCTATCTCAGCCCGGATAGTAACAATTTCTCCCTCATACGGGAACTTGATCATCTGATGCAAAGTTTGTGAAACCAAGGCCTTCCCAACAATAAGGAAAAAGTGGCTGGCATGTCCAGCACTGTAAACTCAACTTCATCTTCAATAGGGCCTACCTTGACCATAGCCACAAAAGTACCTTCAACTCCCCTTTTACTGTCATCATAAGCCTTAATAGTCATACTGGAGGGGTCCAAGTCTGTTGCTTTCATACCCAATCTTGCCAGAATTTTCAACGGGCACACATTGATGGACGAACCGTCATCCACCATCACACATGAAGTTTTCTTGCCCCTCACTTCGGCCCTGATAAATAGAGGCCTATTATGATTTCTCCCTTCTGGCGGGAGTTCATCCTCAGAAAAAGATATCTGCAAAGCTTCTTTCTGAACTGACCCAACAAACATTGCAGGGTTGGCGTCTTCCGGTACCACAATTTTGCTCAAGGCCTCAACCATGGCCTGCCTATGCTCTCGAGAAGCACATAACAGTTCCCAGATACTCACTTGTGCTCTAGTCTTCCTCAATTGCCTCAGCACTATATCCCCCTCATTATTTTCTGTAGCCTCAACCACTTCTCTACCATCTGTCAAAACATCCTTACCCTTCTCCGCCATATCATTGTAAAATTAACCACTACGCGTCATTCCCCTCACTTCTTCCTCGTCACTGCTAGAGAAATCAAGCCAAAAGCTTTTCCCCTGCTCAGTCTCATCTTCACTAGTACTATCCCAGATTCCCAGGCAAAAGGCTTGAGGGTGAAAGGATTTTAGGACAAGGTCTTCTGGGAGGCCAGAATTGATCATATAGGCTGGTGGTGGTACGGCACGGTAATTGGGTAAGGGGTTTCTGTGTGTGTCAGGCTGTTCTGTTTCTGGGTCATGTATTTTCTTGGAGTCTATCAGGTCTTTGATTTCATGGCGGAGTCGGGCGCAATTGTCAGTGTCATGGCCCTTTTGTTGGTGAAAGTGACAGTAAAGGCTTAGGTTATAATGTGATGGTAGGGGATTGGGTAATGGTTTGGCTTCCAAGGGTTTTAAAAGCCCTTGCCTCTTCAATTCTCTAGCACCTTTGACAGGGGTCTTCCCAAGTGGAAAACTGTCGGTTCCGGATAGCGGCAATCTCAGCAGAAACGGGCTTTGCTCCCGATGTTCCCCCAATGGGCCTCCTGTTCAGACCATAGAATTTTCTATTCTCGGCCTCTTCTTCCTCAATATCCATGACAGTTTCCCTCAACTGCCGAAAGTCTGCAATCATGGAGGTCATCCTCCTCAACTTGCTGTAAATGGAGGGCTTGGTGCCCTTGATAATCATCTTAATCTGATCCTTCTCCGAAGGCCTAGTCTGCATCTTTAATAACTGACCCCTCCACCGGTCCACATACTCCTTAAAACTCTCCTCCGCTTTCTGCTTAACATTCTCCAGATCGCGGAGTGACAGATCGATCTTTAGGTCAGTGACATACTGCTTCAGGAAAGCATCAGCCAACTCCCTCCAATCTTCCTTCACTTTCTTCTCCAAACTGTGGTACCACACCACGGGAGCTCCCTCGAGCGACATTCCAAACATTTTCTGCACTTGGCGCTGAGACAGGCCAACTGAACTCATGACTGATACAAACTGTCGGAGATGCACCCTTGGATCCCCATTCCCGTTAAACTTAGCCATATCAGGCATCTTGAACTGTGCCGGCAACTGTTCCTCGAAAGTCAGTGTGTCATAATCCAGCAGATCCTCATTCTTACCCCTCATCTTGCGGGTAACCGACTCAACCTGATCCCGAAGTTTCTGTAACTCTGCCTGAGACCCAGATACTCTGCCTGCTGCATACTCTGCCATATCATCATCAAAAGCGGGGGTATCATCCCCCAATCTGTTCGGAGATTCCTCTTGCCTCACATCCCCAGAATTAACCCCGACATGAGACCCAGCTATACCAGCCATAGCAGTAGTCAAAGCTTGCAACTGTTCAGTGACCTTGGCGAGACCGTTCTCTAACTGATCCATACGGACACCTCATTATCGGATTCACTCATACTTGTTCTTTTAGTGAGTCTTGTCCCTTCTCTAACCCAAACGGTATCTATGATGTCTTTTTGAGACATAGATGGTGTTAACATGATATATGTATGTATGAGGTGCATGAGATGCATGTAACATATATAACATACTAAATCAATTATAACTCTCAAACAAATCGGCCCTTTATCATTTTAGAATCTTACGGGCTAATTATCATAGGAGTGAACCCATCCCAGTTTAAATGGCCCAATGAGTTCACATCTCATGACAAAGTGCCCGACTAATCCAAATGGTAACGTTCCAAACACAATCACAAAAGGACCATCAATCGCTTAGAAGCCTTTGGCCAATAGTCATGAAATACGTTCTTGTCCCAGTTTAAATGGCCCAACAAGCCCATATCCCATGACAAATGGTCCAAATGGATCCAAACGACGATGTTCCCAAACACAAGCATAGAAGAAAGATGATGCAAACATGACATAATAATTTCTACATAATGGCCTATCAACATTTCAGAAGCTTTTGGCCTAATAGTCATAAGGTGCGAACTTGCCCCAGTTTAAATGGCCCAGCAAGCCCGCATTTCTGACAATAGTCCAACTGCATCCAAATGAGGATGGTCCACAAGCACATATTCAAGGAAATAATTGTTACTTTAGCCAACCCGGTCTATAGGTGGGTTAGCAAGAGTATAGACAAAGGCTCTCACCGGCGAAGGATGGCCCACAACTAGGTCTCCCCACTCAAGGGTTCGAGCAACCAAGTGAGCGCACCCTTTTTTATACACTAAGGTACGTGCCAATGAGCTATGGTGTGTGACAGACTGTCAAATGGATTTCCCGTTGTAGATTCCCCAGAGGGAAGGTGGAGCGAGGCTCACTTAAATACCCAAGCCTCTTAGGCTCTTATCGCTTGGTGTCAGGAATAAACAACGAGTCCTCCAAATTAGTCCATCACAATAGGCTACGAGTAGATGGCTATCTAGGTGCCTTCATAGATTTTCCTTCTAGAAAGGTAGTGAATGAAGGAAGACACCAAACCATTACCTATCCTCAAAATGCCTTTGATTAAACCCTCACTTTATCCACTATAGACACGGTCAATTAAAACATAAATCCAAACATCACAAGACAATATTTCGGGGCCGATTCTCTATCCCCAGTGGAGTCGCCAGACTGTGGGAACACATGAAATGGGCGACGCATGCTGTCCCGGGCTCGCGGCCCGGTCGGGAGTACGGAGTAGTCACGGGGGACTAAACCGAAGAATGAATGGAGTCACCACCCGGTGTAAACCGGGAAATGAGATTTAAGGCCGCACTCACCCCTCGCAAGGGAAGACCTCAAACCGTTGGGTTCGGAATGGTCCCTTACTTATGCCACTTGTAATGAAAGGATTTATATGATAATTTAATCAGGCTTAAGTAACACTTATTTCTAAGAATATCATGCTTCTAAATCCACATACATACATCAACAAGTTCATCTAAATTTATATGTAACACATATTCGAATTTGCATACAGCCTATTTGCATGTAATCTATGTCTCAATTTGCATACATAAGGTTTATCATACGGCAAGCATACAAGTTAATGAACGCATTGGTGGACACAGAAGCGCAAACAAATAGCATTCTTACTAGCATGCATATTAAGATAAGATATTTAAGCGCATAACGAAATAGGCAACTAGAGAGGTAATAAAAATGCATAACGTAAAAAAAGGGAACTCTGTGCTAAGATGGACATGTCGTAATGTGATGCAGGAGGATCTGTTTACCGTGGGCATTCGTACAGCGTTCGTAGACGCGTTCGAACGGTAAACAGAAGGTTCTCGTTCGAGTAGCGTTCGTAAACGCGTTCGAACGAAAATGAAACAGAATACTCACGTTCGTATGGCGTTTATGAACGCGTTCGAATGGAAATGAAACAGAATACTCACGTTCGTATGGCGTTCGTTAACGCGTTCGAACAGAAATGAAACAGAATGCTCACGTTCGTATGGCGTTCGTGAACGCGTTCGAATAGAGATGAGACCTGATGCATGGTAAGGCAAAAATGCATGCACGTTCGAGTTGCGTTCGTAAACACGTTCGAACGGGAACAGACTTGATGCATGAAATGGGACGCAATACATACATGGCAAATAGTACAATGCGAGGCGCGGCGAAGCATCGTGGTAAAGGATTTTAACCTCTTCAATTAGAGGACCTCTCATCGCACTTACTTAACCCCTGCGCTCGATCGCATCATGCATACAAACATAAGGACAATCATATCAAACTAAGTATGCCCGATTGGGCATATCTTACATCCAACCGAACACACATCGACCGGCGCGGCAAAACATCGTGGTAAAGGGCTTTAACCCTTCCCCATAGGGGATTTTTCATCCCACTTACTAAGCCCATGCGCTCGATCGCATCATGCATACAAACATAAAGATGATCATATCAAACTAAGTATGCCCGATTGAACACATCTTTCATCCAACCGAACACACATCAACCGGCGCGGCAAAGCATCGTGGTAAAGGGCTTTAACCCCTCCCCATAGGGGATCTTTCATTCCACTTACTAAGCCCATGCGCTTGATTGAACCATGCATAAAAACATAAAGACAATCATATCAAACTAAGTATGCCCGATTGAACACATCTTACATCCAACCGAACACACATCAATCGGCGCGGCAAAACATCGTGGTAAAGGGCTTTAACCCCTCCCCATAGGGGATCTTTCATTCCACTTACTAAGCCCATGCGCTCGATTAAGTCATGCATAAATAAGCAACATACAAAATTCAAGTGACGAAAAATAAATAAACAAAAGCAAAACAAAACAAAAGAGGGTGTCGTTTACTCAAGCGGTACATGGAGTTGTGTCTCGAGTACAGATCATATTACCGTCCATTCGGAATCGGCTATGAAATTTATGTCCGGGTTTCCATCCGATATACCGCGAGAGTTGACACGTCTCTCATTTTATTCCACAGCCACAACATACAACATCTCATAATTCATGCATATTTATCTACTCAAGGGCCACAACATGCATTTCAACATGACAATCATGCAAGTAATATTTAATAAATAATACAAAAAAAATGAGTGTGAAAGATACCCTCAGGTCTAACCTTTTTGCCAACTTCAGGCTTGCGTTTCACGGACGTCGGAAGGGTACAACTCCTCAACTTCTCCGGTTCACTAGTTTAGCGTCCTAGCTCACGGCTTTGCTGTTTTGCTTGCTGTTTGGACTCCGTTCTGCTACTGTTCGGCCTCTGTTTTACTGCTCACTGTTCATGTCACCTGTTTTGACATTTCAACGGACTGTTCCGATTTTTTGTGTGGGTTTTTAGTGTAGTCTTGTGTGATTTATTTTAAGGATTATGAATGCAGTTTTTATGTTATTACTTTAAGGTTTTTAGGGAATGTTTTAAGTGTATTTTGCTGTTGTTTTAGGGGTTAAATTTCTGCTGTTTGGGCGTGATTTAGGGACTGGTTTGGGTCAGTTTCGGTTTGTGTAAGTGGGCTACGGATTGAACTGTTTGGAGAGGGTATTGTGCGGCAATTCTGAGAAGTAAAGGGGCTGCTGTTTTAAGGGGATTTTTTTGGTGATGTGTGGATGCTGTTTTGGCGTGGATTTAAGGACTGTGAAGGGGCTGGATGCGGCAATGGGAGAGTTTGGAGGTCTCTTGGGCGTGCAAGAAAAGGCTTGGAGGAGTGTCTTAGGCGTGATTTGAGAGATATATGTGCTTCGGTTATAAGGAGGTGTAGGAGAGAAATTGTTTTACTTCTTTATGCTATTACCGTGTGAATGATTGTCTGAAGGAGAGGATGGCTTTGGTTAGGGGTTTTTTTATAGAGAGAAGGGTAGGGCTTCACCTTGTCTCACAAGGAAGGGATTTTGGCATTAAAATGAGGATTTGATTTGGTGTTGAACAAGGAAAGTCAAAGATTGAGGGGGGACAATCTTGGCTAGAATAGGAAGTCAATATCTTTAATTTGTTATGATTGATTTTAATTAGGCATGACATCTTTTTAATTTAGTATGTGATTTGTTTAGTTAGGAAGTTAATATATTTGATTTATCTTCATTAGGTATGATTATATTTTGTGTTTTATTTAATTGGTAAATGGTTTAGATATTTTATTTAATATTTAATGTTTAATTTAATTAAATTGAGATGTGTTTTATGGGCTTTGTGGAGCTAATTAGGCTGGGGTGCGAGGCTAGCAGCAAAACCAGAAACACCGACGCCGTTCGAACGCCAATTCGAACGCTACACGAACGTCCGCAATCTGCCTGACGTTCGAACGAAGTAACGAACGCAGCACTAACGAAGACAGTGAACTTGTGAGATGAACTTGATGACGTACTTATTCTGAATTTCCCCTTCCGACCTCCGTTTCCCGCAATATCCTTAGCTAAAAAGGTAGTGCCTCCAACTGAGACTCATCATCGGGTTTCACATGCAAAAATGCAATGCCTACAGTAAGTATTCTGCAACTTCGTCATTGTTATTCGCACATATTTCATGCTTATTATTGATCTTGGGACCTTAATAGAAACCAACAATGGCATCTAGAGCAAGGTTTGAGCATGAAAAAGTTTAGGGCTTAAAATTTGGGTAAAATGTTTTCAAGCATGATTTGGTTGAATTGGATGATTGAGTATGCTTAAAACATGTTGAAATGAAGTTTGATTGGATCAATTTCATGAAATTGGATTGGATCAATTTTTTGCCCAAAATTTGTGTTGGCCGAATGCCTTAGCCCTATTTTGTCTTGGTGATTTTTTGATTTTTGATCATTGGATGTGTTGGAAATCATTCGGGAATGTTGATTTATGTCAATTGTGGATTTAATTGGATTGAAACCAAATCGGATATAATTTCCCCACAAATGCCGAGACTTTGAGCATGTGAATTGGGTTTGATTTTAATCAAAATGTGTTGGACATGTGATGATGAAAATGAGCATGATTAATTATATAAATTGATGTTTTAGAAATGTTAATTTGGGTGATTAATCATGATATACACTTTAGGTTAATTAAATGTGAAATTGGATTTTTTTATGTTTAATTAAATTGGGCCTTAAAGTTGGATTTGGGCTTGTTATGTTGTAAATGGGCTTATTGGGCTTTGTTGTACAAAGTTGGGGTTTAGGCAAAATTGGTTGGATCCAATTAGGCCCAGAACCGCATCCATAAAGCCCAAATGCGACTTAATGGACCTTTAAAGTTTAATTGGGCCTAATGGGCCAAGATTGATTTCTAGGCTTATGGGGTAACTCCCGGATTGGATTTTGGTTATTCGGTTTGACCCGAGTTGACCAAAAGTCCACGCCTTAAGAAATTAATTAAAACCCCATTGGACTTTAATTGAATTGACGTTGGTCGTTAATCGGGCTTTGAGACCCGTAACGATTCAATTTGGAATTTAAGTCGTAAAAGGTTTATTATTAAAGTGTAGTATTTAATTTGGAATTAAATAGCGAATTGGAATTGAATGCATATTAAATTGGATTTAATGATGTAGTTTAATTTAATTCGAGAATTCGTACTTTGAGTACTTATTCGCAAAATGAGTTTGACTCGAGTAAAATCAAATCATTGTTTGAACATTGGATGATCACTAATTATCAGATTAATTAATTTGATTAGATTGATTGATAACATGCTTGTGTGAATACATGGTTGCGATGCATGAATAATGTATATCGGATGGATATTAGATGGGTGGGACAATTTTAGAATTTGTTGTAATAAATTTGATTTATTAAATTGGACCTGCGTGTCCAGCCTTATACCTCCATATTTTTTGTATTCTCTTCTCACATATTCCCCTCAATGTAAATGAGGTTTCTTTAGAAGTGTAGTGTAACGGGTAGAAGTAATACATGTGCTAGTGGGAGAGAGAAAGAGAGAGATTTGATCTAGGATCAATTGTGTAAAGTATCCATCCGCATATCATTATTATTTATTATACGCGATTTATTATGTTTTTAGAATGCATGTTTAAGGGTGTATGGTGATGAGACCTTAACAAAGATAATAAATTGGTTGCCAATTTGCACTCGAAATACCCTCGCAAAATATTAAGCATCTTTCCTTCCATTGAGTGATTCTCACTCAAGATCCGAGACTGGCATTGGCTTGTTGGCCAAAGTCAAGGCCTTTGTCCGTCGAGGATGTGTTTGAATCACGAAGGCTTTGTTCCATATTGGTGTCTTGTCCAAGTTGTGGTTTGTTGGCCAAACTCAAGACCACTTCTTGTCCATCGACATTGATTACGAAGCTTTCCATGGTCAATGGGTCGCGCTTAACTGGGATCACTAAGTTTGTTGTGCCAAAGCCAAGGCTTAGATGATTCAGAGGAAAAAGGTTAGGTAATACATTAGATGTATTGGCATATATAAGATATATGTTACGGACTTGGATGTCCCCCTACTGGATCTAGGAATTGGATTGATCCAATTGATCTTAGAGATCTACCTAGTTAATTATCATACAATTTGTTGGCCAAAGTCAAGATTGTGTGATATTTAACTGGATCCTAGCCCACTAGGAAACACGGTTTCCAAGTACTCGACAGAGGGTTAGAGGCTCGCCGAAAAATAGTGGGAGGCAATAATTGAATTTGCAATACTCGTTTAATTACTTGCCATACGCGCTCGAACAAATATCATTCGTCGTTATAATTAAATGTTAGTTGGAATAATATTTAAATGTTGTTTTAATTAACAGTTGGACTGTATTCAAACTATTCATTTATAGTTGATTTTATAATTGGATTATAGTAATCAATATAATTGATTTTAATCTATTAAATTATAGTTGATTAAATAGTTGGACTATTGTAATCATTATAATAAATAGTACCTAAATCATTGATTAAATAGTTGGACTATTAAAATCAAGATTGAAATTGAAAGATTTTCATTTAAAACTAATCATAAGGAAAATGTATTTAAATGGTTTAATTTTCAAAATGGGATAATTTCAGGATGGTCCTGGAAAATAATAAGTTACTTTATTTGATAAAATAACATATTATGCCTAAGCCCGGAGTTAAGCAAATAGTAGAGCATATCTTTGGAAGATTTATGTAATGATAACTTAAGTGCTTAATCCATTATACTTACCGCAGTAGACTCCTTAATTTCTGAATCAGAACTAAGAATTAGATTCTTAAAGTATTATACTAAAATTGAAGGATCTTCGTAAACCTATACTTAGATTTTAGAAGTACTAATATTGCAATAAATAACTTTTGGAGGGTTAATGACTATTCTCAATGAGACAAAGTCAAAAGTTTGCAATTAGGAAAGTAGCGCAAGGCGCACCTTACTTCGATATTCTAGAAACCTGAGGCTTGGCCAAAGGCTTCTGGAATGTGGAAATGGGCAAAGGCAAATCATTATAATCTTATGGGAAGATAAAGGACATATCCCAAAATGTCAGCATAAAATGTGGCAAACGAGATCGCGGAAGCGTGACTGCCATTTGAACAAAGCAGACATGAAGGAATTGAAGAACAAGCAAGGCTCTGACTTCAAATATGTTTGTCAACAATATGTTCACTACTAGTATTAAAATTAGATTTTAAATACTTAGTTTGGTACATAAATATATTGATGTTCAGAATCTGTTTTGAACATGATACTGACTTCAATAGAGATTTATCTGCGAATTGAAAACGGGACGAAAGTCGCTGTTTTAACCGTAGACACCTAAGTTTAGGAACTACCCTCGGGTGTGTACTTAAATTAGGAAACTGTTATAATGTAACTAGTTTGACTAGAAACATTATCTCTATATCAGTGTTTAAACCGTTGCGGGTGAACCTTTATATTCTATACACTAAAGTGTTTCATTATATAAAGATGATATTGAGATACACACATTAGATGTGAATAACAGAATTTATATTGTGAATATAAATAAATCTCAAACGTATATATGACAAACAAATAGCTCAAACTGATTTGATCAGAAGAAACTAATTGTGGCATTATTGTCTGGTACACAATTAAACAAGACTCGTATATCCACACTTTCGAAGAGTGGGTACTAGGACTGATTTGATCCTATTCAAATAAAGTCTACGTATCTAGTTTATTGGGCAATGTGCCTATAACACTATTAATTTGGTAAAAGTGCAAATGCCACCAATCTGTTTGCCCTAGTTCATAATGAAGCAAGTGGGCCCATGTCTAGCTAGGCTAGAGGTGGATATGAATATTTCGTGACCTTTACGGATATGGCATCGCGTTATGGTTATGTGTTTTCTTTTGAAACACAAATCGGAAACTTCTAAAGTTTTCGACACGAAATAGACAAACAGATCGGCTATAGTATTATACTGTCATGGTAAGACCATAATGGAAAATACTTAAGCAATAAGTTTCTAATAAACTTGAAAGAGTAAAGTATTCTTTCAAATGAGGACTCCTCCCGGAACACGTCAGTTAGACGGTGTGTCCGAACAAGAGTAACCGAATTATGTTAGACATGATATGATGTTGGACAATTATGACCCACAGCGTCACTATTTGTACAGATCATGGTGTTGTTGTACAAATTAACTATGTGACAAAGGAGATTACACTCTTATCATTTGTGATTAGATCACCTAGATGTATAATTGATGAGAGGTCCCTATGATTTGTTCCTGGACGGAGAATGATATGAGACAGTATGAGTCCACGAAGAAATAAATCATTAAATATCCCTAGTCAGAGTATTATCGAGATTGGACATCGATATATACGTAAAAGACTAGTATTACACTTGTGCGCGTTGTGAGGGCACAACAGCATAGTTCTCATATATTTGGTTATAGGATACTCATGCAAGTGTAATAGTAGGTTGTGTTTTACCGATGGTACGGGAAACAGCTTCGCTCTGGATAGACCCCCTCAGAATTCCATTGGTAGTATGACTATGTGTCTATGGAAGTCCGAAATCAGGGTAGGTGTATTTGGTCTTAACCTGATACTTGCACCGCTACTACTTGCGACAATCAATATACTTTGGTTGAGGTCATCCAGGGCTTTAACAGGTTCTGTGTACGCCAATGCTGGGTATATTGAGAATCGTAGTGTGTTGGGTGTGATGTCAAGACGGAAGTGTCACTCCAGTCATATGGAGATGATGGTCACGTAGGATACGGGACTGGTTCTCTTAAATGCTGCAGCTATCGGGATAAAATGACAAGGTCATGTTTATCCGATTATAGAGACTAGTTACCAAACATCCGACATGTGCTTCGTACGGGGCAGACACAATTTCAGCCCCAGGCCTAGCACGTGATCATCAGATACTGGACAGAAATACGCAATACTACGTATACTACGCCTGATACAGATCCTTTATTCCTGTAAGGATGTTTCCGGAGAATTGGGTAGGCATGGCGCTTTGCTAGAGGCCAACCTTGTCTTGTAAATCGGGTTATAAACACAGTACGAGGTACTTACGTGTTCGGATAGTCCTACGACCGAATTTATGCCAACATATCCGGGGATCTCATTGGTCGCTTCCCAAAGATTCACCGATGACGTATGACTCACACTCTAAATTAATCTGGGATTAATTAGAAGAGAGAGAAATTAATCTGGGATTAATTGCAGAGATATTTTATCTGGTATAAAAATACAATATAAGAGAGATAACGATTATTTGGAATTAATCGATTAATTAATATATTTGATATATTAACACTAATTAGATTTCGACGCGGAATTAAAATTAGATTTTAATTCGGGAGAATGAATTAATTTAGAATTAATTCGTTAGCGACGTGAATAGTGACTTCGCTAGGCGTAATCATTTAATTACGTCGCAAGGGAAAATTCGTTAATTTAGAATTAGCGAACTCGAGCCCGGGATTATTTGTGAGCGCATTGCATTTCGAATTCGAGTGCGGCACGCAAGTCAAATCAAGCGTCAAATCGCTAGTCACATCAAGCGTCAAATCACTTGTCACTTTGAGTGATGTGACTTGATTTATTGATGTGATTGATTGTAGTGTTGGATGGTTGTTGCCATTTGACTTTTGAAGCCAAATAAATGGTAAATCATTTATTATTTTTGGAAAATATCAATGGGTATTAGATACACATTTTACCCACCAACACATATCTCTCCTTCTCTCTTTCTCTCTACTCTTCACGCCCAAAGGGCAAATACTCACTGGTTTTGCCAAGAAAACCGAGCAGTGAGAAGCAAGAGTTGGAAATTTGTGGCAAATTTCTTGAGTGCTAGCACACTTACAAGACATCCGAAGGTGATAGGGAAGTTCACCCATGAGCCGGGAATCGTTCGACGAAGCTTGGAGCTTGACGAAGGACCAAAACCGAGCCAAAAACAGTGAGGTGATCTGCTCACTGCCGTGACCAGTTCAAGGGCAGAAAAAATCCGATTTTGTTGCCTCCGCGTCTCTCAACCGATCGATGTGAGTATTCCGTAACTTCTTCGATTTGTATTCGCACTTGATTCATGCTTATTATTGATCTTGGGACCTTAATAGAAACCAACAATGGCATCTAGAGCAAGGTTTGAGCATGAAAAAGTTTAGGGTTTTAAAATTTGGGTAAATTGATTTTGAGCATGAATTTGTGAAATTCGATGAATGAATATGCTTAAATGTGTTTGAATTGAAGTTTGATTGGATCAATTTCAAGAAAATTGGTTTGGACAATTTTGCCCAAATTTAGATGGCTTGGCCGAATGCCTTATGCCTAAAATGTCTTGGATTTTGTTGATTGTTGATTCATTGGATGAGTTAGAATTATTCGGGAATGTGATTTAATGTCGATTGTGGAATTAATTGGATTGAATTCGAATCGGACAAAAATCCCCTCCTTTGGCCGAGACTTGTAGCATGTAAATTGGGTTTGATTTTAATCAAATGGTTGGGCATGTGATGATGAAAATGAGCATGATTAGTTATGTTAATTAATGTTTTAGAAATGTTAATTTGGGTGATTAATCATGATATACACTTTGGTAATTAAATGGGGAATTTTATGATTTAATTATTTTGGGTCTATTTTGTGAAATTGGGCTTAAGTGTTGTAATTGGGCTTGTTGGGCTTTGTTGTACAAAGTAGGGTTAAGGAAAATTGGATTGGATCCAATTGGGCCCAAAACCACATCCTAAAGCCCAAATGCGACTTAATGAACCTTTAAAGTTTAATTGGGCCTAATGGGCCAAATTGATTTATGGGCTTATTGGGTAACTCCCGGATTGGATTTGGTTATTCGGTTTGACCCAAATGACCAAAAGTCCACGCCTTAAGAAATTAATTAAAAGCCCATTGGACTTTAATTAAATTGACGTTGGACGTTATATCGGGCTTTGAGACCCGTTGCGATTAAATTTGGAATTTAAGTCGTAAAAGTTCATTAATAAAGTATATTATTTAATTTGGAATTAAATAGCGAATTAGAATTGAATGCATATTAAATTGGATTTAATGATGTAGTTTAATTTAATTCGAGAATTCGTACTTTGAGTACTTATTCTCAAAAATGAGTTTGACTCGAGAAAATCAAATCGTTGTTTGAACATTGGATGATCACTAATTATCAGATTAATAATTTGATTAGATTGATTGATAATATGCTTGTGTGAATACATGGTTGCGATGCATGAATAATGTATATCGGATGGATATAGATGTGTGGACAATTTTAGAATTGATGTAATAAATTTTATTTATTAATTGGACCTGCGTGTCCAGCCTTATCACCTCCTTATTCTTTGTATTCTATTCTCACCTATTCCCCTCAATGTAATGAGGTTTCTTTAGAAGTGTAGTTGTGTAACGGGGGTAGAAGTAAATACTTGTGCTAGCGGGAGAGACAAATGGAGAGATTTGATCTAGGATCAGTGTGTAAAATATCCATCCGCATATCATTATTATTTTTCATATGCGCTTTATTATGTGTTTAGAATGCATGTTTAAGGGTGTATGATGATGAGACCTGAACAAAGATAATTAAATTGGTTGCCATTTGCACGCGAAAACCCTTCGCAAAATATTAAGCTTTTTTCCTTCCATGAGTGATTCTCACTCAAGATCCGAGACTGGCATTGGCTTGTTGGCCAAAGTCAAGGCCTGTCCATCGAGGATGTGTTTGAATCACGAAGGCTTTGTTCCATACAGTGTCTTGTCCAAGTTGTGGTTTGTTGGCCAAGTCAAGACCACTTCTTGTCCATCGACATTGATTACGAAGCTTTCCATGGTCAATGAGCCGCGCTTGACTGGGATCACTAAGTTTGTTGTGCCAAAACCAAGGCTTAGTTGATTCAGAGGAAAAAGGTTAGGAAATACATTGGATGTATTGGCATATAAAGATATGTTCGGACTTGGATGTCCCCCTACCGGATCTAGGAATTGGATTGGATCCAATCGATCTTAGAGATCTACCTAGTTAATTATCATACAATTTGTTTTCCAAAGTCAAGATTGTGTGATATATAACGGGATCCTAGCCCACTAGGAAACGCGGTTTCCCGAGTACTCGACAGAAGGTTAGAGGCTCGCCGAAAAATAGTGGGAGGCAAGAATTGAATTTGCAATATTCATTCAATTACTCGCCATACGCGCTCAAACAAATATCACTCGTCAAATATATTAAAAGTAATAGTTGGACTAATATTTAATGTTGTTTTAATTACATAGTTGGACTATATTCAAATAACATTCAATAAAATAGTTGATTTTATAATTGGATTATAGTAATCAATATAATTGAATTAAAAATTATAGTTGATTAAATAGTTGGACTATTGTAATCATTATAATAAATAGTACCTAAATCTTGATTAAATAGTTGGACTATTAGAATCAAGATAGAATTGAAAGATTGACATTTAAAACATAATCTAGGGAAAAGTATTTAAATGGTTTAATTTTCAAAATGGGAATAAATTTCAGGATGGTCTGGAAATTAATAAGTTATTTTATTTGATAAAATAACATATTATGCCTAAAGTCCGGAGTTAAGCAAATAGTCGAGCATAATCTTGGAATATTATGTAATGATAACTTTAATGCTTAATCCATTAACTTACGCAGTAAGTAGACTCATTAATTTCTGAATCAGAACTAAGGATTAGATCCTTAAAGTATGATAAAGGAAATTGAAGGATCTTTATAAATCTATACTTAGATTTTAGAAGTACTATTTATTGCAATAGTTAACTCTTGGAGAGTTAATGACTATTCTCAAGGAGATAAAGTCAAAGTTTGCAATTAGGCAAGTAGCGCAAGGCACACCTTACTTCGATATTCTAGAAGGCCAAGGCTTGGCCAAAGGCTTCTGGAATATGAAAAGGGCAAAAGGCAAAATCATTATAATCTTCTAGGAAGATAAAGGACATATCCCAAAATGTTTGCCTAATTGTGGCAAACGGGATTGCGGAAGCGTGAATGCCGTTTGGACAAAGCAGACATGAAGGAATTGAAGACGAGCAAGGCTCTGACTTCAAATATGTTTTTCAAATTATGTTCACTACTAGTATTAAAATTAGATTTTAAATACTTAGTGTGGTACATAAATATATACTGATGTTCAGAATCTGTTTTGAACAGAATACTGACTTCAGTTGAGATTTCATCTGCGGATTGGAAACGGGACGTAAGTCGCTGTTTTAATCGTAGATACCTGAGTTTAGGAACTACCCTTTGGGTGTGTACCTAAAATTGGAAACTGTTATAATGTAACTAGTTTGATTAGAAATATTATCTCTATATCAGTGTTTAACCCGCTGCGGGTGAACCTTTATATTCTAGACACTAAAGTGTTTTATTATATAAGGATGATATTGAGATAAACACATTAGATGTGAATAACAGAGTTTATATTTTGAATATAAAATAAATCTCAAATATAACATGACAAGCAATTAGCTTGAACTGATTCGATCAGAAGAAACTAATTGTGGCATTGTTGTCTGGGACACAATTAAACAAGACTCGTATATCCACACTTTCGAAGAGTGGGTACTAGGACTGATTTGATTCCAATCAAATAAAGTCTATGAATCTAGTTTATTGGGCAAAGTGCCTAAAGTACTATTTACTTGGTAAAAGTGTAAATGCCACCGATCTGTTAGCCCTAGTTCATAGTGAAGTAAGTGGGCCCATGTCTAGCTAGACTAGATGTGGATATGAATATTTCGTGACCTTACGGATGTGGCATCGCGTTATGGTTATGTGTTTCTTTTGAAGAACACAAATCAGAAACTTTTATAGTTTCGACACGAAATAGACAAACCGATCGGCTATATTATTATACCGTCACGGTAAGACCGTAATGGAAAATACTTAGGCAATAAGTTTCTAATATACTTGATTGAAAGAGTATGGTATTCTTTCATATGAGGACTCCTCCCGAACATGTCATTGACGGTGTGTCTGAATTTGTGAACAGGATCAACCGAATTTTGTTGGATATGATAAGGTTAATCATGAGTCGCTCTGAGCTACCATTTCCTTCAACGGATAAGCTTTAACAGTGCAAGAACTTATTTTGATATAGGTTCCATAAAAATCTGTTTGACAGATATCATATTAGATATGAACGGGAAAGAAACCGGGTTTCTCATTCCTGATAAATAGGGTATGCTAGGCATGTGTTGGATGATGATACCAAACTAGAACCCAAATTGGATAAGTGCCAATTGTAGGTTATCCTAGGGATACCAAAGTATTTACTTATACAACTCACTAGAGAACAATTAGATTGTTGCTCACCAAGCGGTTTTCCTAAGAGGAATACCGATATGCAGTGGTAAGTGGGAGGATAGTAAAACTCGATGAAAATCAGAGTAATACTGTTCAAGGCATCGAATCCTAATGGAACAGAAATAGTTCATCAAGGATGAAACTATTACCATTAATCTTCGTATACACAAGAACCGTGTATGTCGGAGAGAGTCAGAAAATAACCTAGGGTATGGGTTTCTGATCTCACCTCATAAAGATGTCTATCTTATTGAGGTATACTAACTGACTACGTATGTGGAAGTGATACAAGGTATCGACTCCCTATTATGACAAAGTGTCATGAATCCGAAATGGATTCCATGTATATCAACTATGTTTGGATACTAGTTGATGTACAGCAAGGCCTTGTGCCTACTGGTACTTCATAAGTCTTCCAGGAAGACGTACATTGATGGCAACATACCAACATATAAAGCTAGGCTTTTAGCGGAAAGGTATCGTTATCAACATTGTGTTGACTACGATTCAACCTTTTTACCTTTGCCACGGTAAATCCATTTGGATAATGCTTGCTAAAGCTACATTTTCATTTATGAAATATGTCAGCTTAACGGGAAAATCGCTTTCCTGAAAAGGAAACCTTTCGGAGGATGTTTACAACATCCTGTCGGTTTTGTCGTACCATAACAAGCAAACAAGGTTTGCAGGTTATTCGATCCATGTTTGGATTGAAGTAAGCATAGGTTCTTGGAATTGTCATTTTGTTGTGATCATAATGGTTTATGATTTAATTCAAAACGAAATGATTCTGTGTATATAAGAGGGTTAGTGGGAGCGCACTGACAGTTGCTGTCCTATAAAATAATGATAATACGTCATTTCTTGGAAATGATATTCCCATAAAACTATCGGTGAAAGCTTGGATTTCGAGAAAACTCTCTGAGAATTCGTACAGTGAAAAATGTACGCAACCTGGTGTCTCATACGCTTTGAGCATATGAATTCACAAACAGGCCAATCCAAGTGATAGTCACTGGATTGATGTTAATAACATCCGTTAGTATCTTAGAGAACTAAGGATGTTATCTTAGTCTATGGAGAAGGAGAACTTGAAGTGACTAGGGTCACTGTAGCAAGTTTCCTAAACCGATAAAATGACTATAAGTCGCAAACGGTACTATACAGTTTGAATAACGGAATAGTGAACTGGAAATCATCCAAGCAAGATACTGTTACCGAATAAATAACAAATGCGGGTTATTGCTACAGCTGAGGCGGCAATAGAAGCCTTCTGGGTCGATAATAAATCTAATTAGATTAGATATAATTCTGTTAGCAGCTGAGCTAGGCGTCAGTACAGGCTAAAGAATTAATGGTCTCATCAACGATCCAGATAAATACTTCGACAATTCATCTGATTCGTTCGGATCATACATCGTGACGATGTGATGATCGAATAAATCGCATCAGATGATAATCATGCAAATCCGCTGACGAAAGCTTTTCTCAGCAGTTTGAGCCAACCGTAATAGTTCGGGTGTTAAGCACTCGAGTGACTGGCTATAGGCCAAGTGGGAGATTGTTGGACAATTATGACCCATAACATCACTATTTGTACAGATCATGGTTGTTGTTGTACAAATTAACTATGTGACAAAGGAGATTGCACTCTTATCATTTGTGATTAGATCACCTAGATGTATAAATGATTTAGGGCCCTATGATATGTTCCTGGACAGAGAATGATATGAGACAGTATCAGTCCACGAAGAATAAATCATTAAATATCCCTAGTCAGAGTATTATCGAGATTGGACATCGATAAATACGTAAAAGACTAATATTACACTTGTGCGCGTTGTGAGGGCACAACGACATAGTTCTCATATATTTGGGTATAGGATACTCATGCAAGTGTAATAGGAGGTTGTGTTTCACCGATGGTACGGGAAACAACTTCGCTCAGGATAGACCCCTTCGGAATTCCATATGTGTCTATGGAAGTCCGAAATCAGGGTAGGTGTATTTGGTCTTAACCTGAGACTTGCACCGCTAATACTTGCGACAATCAATATACTTTGGTTGCGGTCGTCCAGCGCTTTAACAGGTTCTGTGTATGCCAATGCTGGGTATATTGAGAATCATAGTGTGTTGGGTGTGATGTCAAGACAGAAGTGTCACTCCAGTCATATGGAGATGATGGTCACGTAGGATATGGTACTAGTACTCTTAAGTACTGCAGTCATCGGGATAAAATGACAAGGTCATGTTTATACGATTATAGAGACTAGTTACCAGACATACGACATGTGCTTCGTACGGGGCAGACACAATTCCAGCCCCAGGCCTAGCACATGATCATCATACTGGACAGAAATACGCAATACTATGTATACTACGCCTGATACAGATCCTTTATTCCTGTAAGGATGTTTCCGGAGAATAGGTAGGCATGGCGCTTTTCTAGAGGCCAATCTTGTCTTGTAAATCGGTATAAACATAGTACGAGGTACTTACGTGTTCATATAGTCCGACGACCGAATTTACTGCCAACATATCCGGGGATCTCATGGGTCGCTTCTCGAAGATTCGCCGATGACGTATGACTCGCACTCTAAATTTATCTAGGATTAATTAGAAGAGAGAGAAAATTAATCTGGGATTAATTACGGAGATATTTTATCTGGGATAAAATATCAATTAAAGAGAGATAACGATAAATTTGGAATTAATCGATTAATTAATATATTTGATATATTAAACTAAATTGGATTTCGACACGGAATTAAAGTTAGATTTTAATTCGGGCGAACGAATTAATTTAGAATTAATTCGTTAGCGACGTGAATAGTGATTTCGATAGGCGTAATCATTTAATTACGACGTAACAGAAAATTTGTTAATTTGGAATTAGCGAACCCGAGCCCGAGATTATTTGTGAGCGCATTCGTATTTAAAATTTGAGTGCGGCACGCAAGTCAAATCAAGCGTCAAATCATTAGTCGCATCTAGCGTCACATCAAGCGTCAAATCATGTCACTTTGAGTGATGTAACCATTGATTGATTGATTGATGTGAGTTGATGTGAGTTGATGTTTGAGTGTTTGACACTCAAGTGTGGTGGTTGATGTGAGTTTTTGTATTAATTAAAAGGCTATTTACCTTTATTGGATAAAGGTATTTGACTTTTAATTATTTTGGGATTAGATACACATTTTGTAATACAACACACACAACTTCTTCTCTCTTTTATCTCTCCTCTCTCACACGCCCATGGAGGCAAAATTGTTCAATGGTTTTCTGCCAAAAATCGAGAGCAATGGGAAGCTTGAGTGTGTGATTTTTGTGGCAAAAATCACAAGAGCTAGCACTCCGAGAGACATGCGAAGGTGATAGGGAAGTCTACCCATGAGCCGGGAATCATTCGACGAAGCTTGGAGCTTGACGAAGGAGCTCAAAAACCAACAATGGAGGAGGCCGAATCTGTGACCTGTGAGCAGTCCACTGCCGAGCAGAATTTGAAGTTTTGTTGCCTCCCGCGTCGCTCAACCGCTCGATGTAAGTATTCCGCAACTTCGTCGTTGTTATTCGCACATATTTCATGCTTATTATTGATCTTGGGACCTTAATAGAAACCAACATATAAGAAGGTTAGTGGGAGCGCACTGCCATTCATTGTCCTTTATGTCGATTATGTATTGCTTACTGGCAATGACATTCCCATGTTAACATCGGTGAAAGCTTGGCTTTTATTAAAATTCTCCATGAAGGATCTGGGAGAAACATCCTTTATTCGGGGAATAAAGATCTATCAGGATAGATCTAGAAAGCTGCTTGGACTCTCCCAGAGCACGTACATTGACAAAGTGTTGAAGAGATTCAACATGGATCAGTCCAAGAGGGGACTGGTGTCAGTGTCACATTGTTGGGTTTTCTAGGTCAAACCAAGATCAAATTAAGCAAGAAATCATGTGAATACAACAAAGTAAGAATGCGGAAAATACTCACTTTGATCAGATTTTGGATGCGTTGAACACAAAAATTTTCCTCCTTGATGAATTCGGCCAAGCCCTTTGTGTTGATCTTCAAGCTCCAAGCTCCTCTTTGAATGTTGAATCAATGCTCGAAGCTTTGATCTTTGATTCCAAGCTCAAGGATAGGTTTCCCTATCACCTTTGAATGACTCCTTGATGTGCTAGCATGCAAGATTTTTGAATCAAAAATCTTCAACCAAGAACCCTAGGTCTCGGCAATGGAGGGAGTGAGAGAGAGGGAGCATTCGGCTTCTTCAAAAAAATGAGAGAGAGAGTAAAATTGTGTGTTGCGTATTTGATTTCAAAAATCAAATACCATTTACCAATTTTCCAAAAAGTTGGTACAAGTCAAGCTTGTGTAAGAAACAAGCAATCTCCAACAACTTACATCAACCAAAAGGTTAGATAAAGTTGACTAGTGATGTGACTTGTGATGTGACATGTGGGCCCCACTTGATTCAAAATCCGATTGGGCCCGCAACACATCCCGGGCTCGGGTTCGCTAATTCCGAATTAACGAATTTTCCGTTGCGACGTAATTAAATCAAATTTAATTAAATAATTATACTTAGAAAAATTACTATTCATGTCGCTCGGAAATTAATTCTAAATTAATTCGTTTGCCCGAATTAAAATCTAATTTTAATTCTGCGTCGAAATCTAATTTCGTTTAATATATCGAATATTATTTTATTGATTAATTCCAAATTAATCGTTCTCTCTCTTCAAATAGTATTTTATCCTAGATAAAATTTCTCCACAATTAATCCTAGATTAATTTTCTCTCTCTACTAATTAATCCCAGATTAATTATGTTCGAGTCATACATCATCGGTGAATCTTCGGGAAGTGACCTATGAGATCTCTGGATATGTTGGCAGTAAATCCGGTCGTCGGACTATCCGAACACGTACGTACCTCGTACTACGTTTTTTCCGATTTACGAGACATGGTTGGCTTCTAGCAAAGCACCGTGCCTACCCAATTCTCCAGAAATATTCTTAAAGGAATATATAATCTATGTCAGGCGTAGTATACGTAGTATTGCGTATTGCGATCCAGTATCGGATGTCACATGCTAGGCCTGGGGCTGGAATTGTGTCTGCCCCGTACGAAGCATATATCAGATCTCTGGTAACTAGTCTCTATAATCGGATAAACATGACCTAGTCATATTATCCCGATGACTGCAGTACATAAGAGTACTAGTTCCGTATCCTACGTGATCATCATCTCCATATGACTAAAGTGATACTTACATCTTGACATCACACCCAATACACTACGACTCTCAATATACCCAGAAGAGGCATACACAGAACCTGTTAAAGCCCTGGACGACCAAAAATAAAGTATATTGATTGTCGCAAGTATTAGCGATGCAAGTCTCAGGTTAAGACCAAATACACCTACCCTGATTCGGACTTCCATAGACACATAGTCATACTACCAATGGAATTCCGAGGGGTCTATCCAGAGCGAAGCTGTTTTCGTACCATCTGTAAACACAACCTCCTATTACACTTGCATGAGTATCCAATACCCAAATATATGAGAACTATGTCGTTTTGCTCCCACAACGCGCACAAGTGCAATACTAGTACTATGGATGTTTTAATGATTAAACCATAGTGGATTAATACTGTCTCATATCTTATTAATCCGGAACTAATCATATGGACTTTTATCATTTATGTATCCCGGTAATCCAATTACAAATGATAAAAAAGAAATTTCATTTGTCACATAGTTAATTTGTACAACAACACCATGTTCTGTACAAATATTGATGCTATGGGTCATAATTGTCCAACAATCTCCCACTTGGCCTATAGCCAATCACTCAAGTGTCCTACACTGAACTATGTACGGGTCGCTCAAATTTCTGCTAAGAAACAGCTTTCGTCAGCGGATTTGCAAGGTTATCATTGATGCGATTTATTCGATCATCACATCGCCACGATGTATGATCTGACGAATCAGATGAAATAATTGAAGTATATATTTGGATTGTTGATGAGACCATTAATTCTTTAGCCTGTGTTGTAGCCTAGCTCAGTCGCTAACAAAACTACTCCTAATCTAATTAGGATTATTATAGATCCAAATCGCTTCTATTGCTGCCTCATCTACAACAATATTCTGCTTTTGTTGTTTATTCGGCAACAATATCTTCCTTGGAAGATTTCCAGATCACTGTTCCGTTATTCAAACTATATAATACCATTATTACGACTTATAGTCGTTTTATCGGTTTGGAAACTTACAACGGTGAACCCAGTCACTTCAAGTTCTCCTTCTCCATAGTTTAAGAAAGCATCCTTAGTTCATTTAAGATACTTAAAGATGTTCTTAACATCAATCCAGTGACTATCACTTGGATTGGCCTGATTGTGACTCCATATGCTCAAAGCATATGAGACACCAGGTTGCGTACATATATTTCAATGTACGAGTTCTCAGAGAGTGCCAACAACATTTAGATCTATCCCAGTAGATCCTTATTCCTAGAATAAAGGTTGCCTCTCCCAAATATTCTATGGAGAATTTTCATGAAAGCCAAGCTTTCACCGATTGTATTATTGGAATGTCATTTCCAAGAAATGATATATCATCATTATATAGGACAATCATTGTCAGTGCACTCCCACTAACCTCCTTATATACACAAGAATTATATTCGTTTCGAATTAAATCATATACCATTATGATTACATCGAAACGCTAGTTCCAAGAACACAATGCTTGCTTCAATCCATAAATGGATCGAATTAACTTGCAAACCTTGTTTGCTTGTTTTGGTACAACAAAACAGTCAGGATGTTCTAAACATCCTCCAAAAGGTTTCTGTTTAAGGAAAGCGGTTTTGACGTCCAGCTGCCATATTTCATAATTGAAACATGTAGCATTAGCAAGCATTATCCAAATGGATTTAATCATGGTAACAGATAAAAGGTTTCGTTGCAATCGACACAATGTTGATAACGATACCTTTTCGCTACAAGCCTAGCTTTGTACGTTTGTATGTTGCCATCCATGTATGTCTTCCTTGAAGACTCATATAGTACCATTTGGCACAATGCCTTCTGGTACAACAACCAGTGTCCAAACTTGGTTGGTATACATGGAATCCATTTCGGACTTCATGGCACTTTGCTATAATAGGGAGTCGATACCTTATATCACTTCTTCATGCGTAGCCAATTCGTGTTCCTCAATAAGATTGATATCTTCTTGAGGTGAGATCATAAACCCATACCTCCCAGGTTGTTTTCTGACTCTCTCCGACTTACGTGGTTCTTGTGTATTCGAAGATTGTGGTACAGTTTCATCCCTGATGAACTGTTTGTGTTCCATTAAGGAATCGGTGCCTAGAACAGTATTACTGTGATTTTCATCGAGTTTTACTTTCTTCCCACTTACCAGTGCATATTGGTATTCCCCTTTGGAAAACCGCATGGAGAGCAACAACTACATTGTTCTCTTGTGAGTTGTATAAGTACTATACTTTGGTTTCCCTAGGATAACCTACAAATTAGGCACTTATCCGATTTGGGTTTTAGTTTGGTATCATCCAAACATATGCCTAGCATTCCCAAATCTTCAGGAATGAGAAAACCCGGTTTCTTTCCTGTTCATATCTAATATGAAATCTGTGTAACAGATTTTTATGGAACCTTATTCAAAATAAGTATTGCACTGTTTAATGCGTATCCCTAGAAGGAAAATGGTAGCCCAGAGCGACTCATAATTAACCTTACTATATCCAACAAGGTTTGGTTTCTCTATTCGGACACACCGTCAAATTGAGGTGTTCCGAGAAGAGTCTATATTGAAAGAATACTATAATCTTTCAAGTAATTGAGAAATTTATCGCTTAAGTATTTTCCACTACGGTCTAATCGTGACAGTTTAATACTTTAGCCGGTCTGTTTGTCTACTTCGTGTCGAAACACTAAATATTTCTTACTTGTGTTCTATAAGATACACATAACCATAACGCAATTGTGGGACACAGAAACTGGACGACGCATGCTGTCCCGGGCTCGCTACCCGGTCAGGAGTACAGAGTAGCCATGGGGGACTAAACCAGAGAATAATGGAGTCGCCACCCACCCGTGTGAACCGGGAAAATGAGATTTAAGGCCGCACTCACCTAAATTTAATAAAGCTTAAGTAACACTTATTTCCAAGAGTATCATGCTTCTAAGTTAATATGCGCAAAAATAAAACTTACACCTAAATTTGCATATATCTTACATCTAAGATTGCATGCTTGAAAGTACGTCAAAGTAGCAATGAACATACAACTTCATTGGCATATTGTATTCATGGAAACACAAGCACACACTAACCACACAAGTACACATAAAAGCGAATCAAATAATGGTGAACATGTGATTTCATAGACATATCATACTTATACGTGCGGAAGCATAAACAAATAGCCATTACATGTCCATGCGTAAAAGAGTCAACTAAGTACATAATGCAAAAAGACAATTAAGGATACAATTAGGCATTAAAGTAAGCAAGCTATGACGTGGTGCAAAAGAAGATAACTAATATGGACACAAACACACATGTGAGCACTTTTCCAAGTGGTACGTGGAATTGTATCCCAAGTACAGATCGCACTACCGTCCATTCGGAATCGGCTACAGAATTTATGTCTGGGTTTCCATCCGATATACCACAAGAAATAATACTCAAATGCTATCATAACATGGATATATGGATTGTAATACGTTAAGCCAAGACTAAGGTAAATGATGCAACTAATGGAATAAATGTGCTTTTCATTACGATGCGTAAAAAGATAAGGATGACTATATGGGATTTCATAATACATGCGTGAACAGAGCAATGATGTGCTAAAAGATAAATGACATGGCAAGAAGAGCGTCAAAACATCGTGGTAAAGGCTTTTAACCCCTCGATATAGAGGACCTTTAATCCCACTTATTAAGCCCTTGCGGACATAATACAATGCATATATAAAGTAAAGAAAATGATATCGGGCTTCGCGTATCCGATTGAACACATCTCACACTCAATGGAATACACCTTATTCGGCGCGGCAAAGCATCGTGGCAAAGGATTTTAACCTCTTCAATTAGAGGACCTTTTCATCGCACTTACTAAGCCCATGCACAATTAATGCAATGCATATATATGAAACGAAAGTAAATACAAAGATATCTGGCGCGGCGAAGCATCGTGGTAAATGATTTTAACCTCTTCAATTAGAGGACCTTTCATCGCACTTACTAAGCCCATGTGAAATTAACACAACGCATATATATAAAACAAAAGTGAATACAAGATATCCGGCGCGGCGAAGCATCGTGGTAAAGGATTTTAACCTCTTCAATTAGAGGACCTTTCATCACACTTACTAAGCCCATGCGCAATTAACACAATGCATATAAAAAATAAAGACCATAATATCGGCTTCGTATACCCGATTGAACACATCTTACTTACATTCAACCGAATATACATCAATCGGCGCGGCAAAGCATCGTGATAAAGGATTTTAACCCCTCAAAATAGGGGACCTTTAATCCAACTTACTAAGCCCATGCGCTTGATCACATCATGCATAAACAAATAACGTGCGAATTTTCAATGACAAATAACACGTAAATCAAAGCAACATAAAACAAAAGAATGTGCCGTTTACTCAAGCGATACGTGGAGTTGTATCCCGAGTACAGATCATACTACCGTCCATTCGGAATCGGCTATGAAATTTATGTCAGGGTTTCCATCCGATATACCGCGAGAGTTGACACATCTTTCATTTTATTCTAAGGCCACAACATACAATATTTCGTAATACATGCATATTTATCTACTCAAGGGCCACACCATGCATTTTAACATAATAATCATGTGAACAATACTCAATAATAATAATAATAAAACAGAAAATGGATGTGAAAAATACCCTCATGTCTAACCTTTTTTGTCGACTTTCGGACTCGTGTTTCACGGAGATCGGAAGGGTTAAAGCTCCTCAACTTTTTTGGTTCACTGGTTTAGCATCTTTGCTCACTGTTTTGCTATTTTGCTTGCTGTTTGGCCTCCGTTTTACTGCTGTTTCCTCTGTATTTTGTGCTCACTGTTTCAGGTCTATTAAGGCTACTGTTTTGGGTGTTTCGGGGACTGTTTTGGCGATTTTTTTGGGGTTGTTTGCTCCTTGTTTTAGGGTGGTTTCTGGGGACTGTTTTAGGGTAGTTTAGGGGCTGTTGGAATATGGCTAGTTAATGGGCAGTTGTGCGTGATGGCTCGGTGGGACAGTTTAGTCGGTTGGTGGGTGGAGGGCTTATGGTGCGGCTGCTTTGATTGTGGGCGTTACGCGTGAGGGGCGGGCTTACGTGGGGGGCTATGCGTGAAAGTGAGCTGGCGTTTGTGAGAGATGAGTGCGTGAAGGTGAGGGGTGGTTTGCTGTGCGGCTGAAGTGTATGAGGGCTCTCGGGACGTGGGGGCTAATGAGTGGGGCTTGTAGGCTATAAAGGTTATTGATGAGGGTTCAGTTGTGAGGGTGCCATGTGATCAGTTTGTGTGAGGGGAGGTGCTTTACGTTGTGTGGGTTGTGAGTGCATGGAGAAGAGGCTGAGGTGCGTTAAGGGGCAGACTGGTTTGATGAGTTTGAAGCGGTGGAGTGAAGATTGTGGGGACTGCCGAGTGTGTTGTATGTGGAGAGAGTAGGGTTTCTATTTGTTTTAGTTGGCTTTTTTCCGTCTTAGAGAGTGTGAATGAGAGAGATGGAGAGGCTTGGTTTGGCTTTGTTTATATAGAGAAGGGCTAGGGCTTCTCCTTGTCTCACAAGGAAGGGATTTGATTTAGTGTTAAAGAAGGAAATCAATGGATTTGATGGAGACAAGATTGGTTTAGGTTAGGAAGTCAATATCTTTAAATTGGTTATGAGTGATTTAATTAGGCATGATATTTCTTTAATTTAGTATATGATTTTGTTTAGTTAGGAAGTTACAATACTTTAATTTGGTATAATTATATTTTATGTTTTATTTAATTTGGTAAATCAATTAATTAAAATTTTATTTAGTTAATGTTTAATTTAATTAATATTTGATTTAATTTGGGTGTAATTTAAGGTGATATGGGCGTGTGGGCCTAGTGGTGGTGTGGGCTTGGTTTTGGTGAGTGGGTTTGGGCCAAGATTAAAAGATTCTGGTTTTTTTAGGCCAAAGGTGCTTTAAAAACGGAGTCCAACGAGCGAGCTTGACGCTAAACAAGTGAATAAGGATCTAACGAAATACCGATTCCCTTCCGACGACCGTTTCTCGCGATATCCTTAACTAAAAAGGTAGTGCCTCCAACTGAGACTCATCATCGAGTTTCACATGCAAAAATGCAATGCCTACAGTCTCCCTCAGTTTGATGGAACTTGTGCAGTGTGTGAATTTGAACAATCCTATCAAAGTTATGCAATGCATTTTCACTTACCTGGCTCGTCTGCTGCCTCGAGCTGAGTTGAGTTGATTTTGTTGTGAGGTGGTCCATTCTCGAACCGGGTTGATGAGAGGTGGTCCATTCTTGAATAGTTACTGTGCGGCGGTCCATTCCCAAACCGTGCTCCATTCTCGGAGTGTCATTCTTGGTTTGTTCATTCCCAAACCTTGCTCGATTCTCGGATTACCATTATCGGATTGTTCATTCTCAAACTTTGTTCCATTCTCGGATTACCATTCTTGGCTTGTTCATTCTTGAACCTTACTCCATTCTTGGATTGCCATTCTCGGCTTGTTCATTCTCGAACCTTGTTCCATTCTCGGATTGCCATTCTCAGCTTATTCATTCTTGAACCTTGTTCCATTCTTGGATTGACATTCTCGGCTTATTCATTCTCGAACCTTGTTCCATTCTCGGATTGCCATTCTCGGCTAGTTCATTCTCGAACCTTACTCCATTCTTGGATTGCCATTCTCGGCTTGTTCATTCTCGAACCTTGCTCCATTCTCAGATTTCCATTCTGGGCCTGTTCATTCTCGAACCTTGTTCCATTCTGGATTTCCATTCTCGGCTTGTTCATTCTCGAACCTTGTTCCATTCTCGGATTGCCATTCTCGGCTAGTTCATTCTCAAACCTTACTCCATTCGGATTGCCATTCTTGGCCTGTTCATTCTCGAACCGTGTTCCATTCTTAGATTTCCATTATTGGCTTGTTCATTCTCGAACCCTGCTCCATTCTCGGAGTGCCATTCCAAAGTGCCATACTCGGCCAGACTGATTCTGATAAAGATATGGGCCTCGCCCCCAGAGTGTCATACCCGACAAAACTGATGTTGATATTATGTGGGCCTCACCCCAAACTGATACTGATGTGGGCTTCGCCCCCAAGCTGGTACTGATGTGGGCTTCGCCCCTAGATTGATGCTGATGTGGGCATTGCCTTCAAATTGATGTGGGCCTCGCCCTAACACTATTGCTGATGTGGGCCTCGCCCTAAACTGGTACTGATGTGGGCTTTGCCCCCAGATTGATGCTGATGTGGGCATTGCCCTCAAACTGATGTGGGCCTCAACCCTGGGACTCATCCAAGACTAGTACTGATGCGGGCCTCGGCCCTGAAACTGATGTGGGCCTCACCCCAACACTGTTACTGATGTGGGCCTCGCCCCAGATTGATGCTGATATGGGCCTCAACCCTGGGACTCGTCCGTAAACTGCTGATGTTATATTGATGCTTTTGATTGACTTTCATTTGCCGCTTTCTCTTTTCTTCTTCAAAACCTGGGAATACAAAAAAAAAACACAAACACAAAAAGAATGCAAAATATGTTACGTGTATGCATGCATGCATGAATGAGTTTCCCATCCCTTTGGGTTAGGTCTTCTGCTAATTCTCTTGGCGACTGCTCAGCCTTCTTTTCCTCAGGCAAGCTACTACTTTAATCTGTCTACGTTGATCGACACGGTGAACTAATTCCCTTCCAAGTCTGATATTTTCACTGCCTCTATTTCCCATTTCTGAATGTCTACTCTTATTTTTTGCTTGCTTCTTTTGGGAATCCCCCGTGTTCTAAACATCGCTGAGTATCATAGTACCAGGGTTGAATTCTTTTTCAAAATATACTCATGTTACAGGTTGAAAGGAAGAGCCTCAGGCAAGTAAGCGAAATTAACGTCTTTATTATCATTAAGAAACGGTTCAAACAAGTAGATAAACTCAATGTCTTTGAAAATGCAAGATCAAATAAACCAGGAGTAACAGCTTTATTATTCGCAGCATTGCCATCTTCCTTAGCCTATGTTCCCCCACTGCTATCGTTCCCTATCCCCATGAAAGAAGCTGAGTGGTTGAGAGCTTGGAGGAAAAAAGTTTCGGGCAATCCAGAGTTGATCATGTAGGTGGGTGGTGGAACGGAGTGGTAGTTTGGTAGAGGGTTTCTGTGTGTGTTGGGTTGTTCTTTTCCTGGGTTGGGTATTTTATGGGAATCTATGAGATCTTGAATTTCATGCCTGAGGCGGGTGCAGTTATCGATGTCATGGCCATGTAGCTGGTGGAAGTGACAATAAAGGTTCACATTTATGTGTGGCGGTGAAGGGTGTGGAAGTGGATTGCCTTCTAAGGGTTTCAAGATTCCTTGTCCCTGTAACTTTTTAAATACCTTCGACAAAGGTCTACCAAGGTTCGAGAATTGTCGGTTCCTGATGGCAGCAACCTCGGTAGTAGCGGGCTTAGTCTCAGAATGCCCCCCAAAAGTTCTTCTATTCTGGCCATAAAACTTTCTGTTTTCAGCCTTCTATTCTTCAATATCCATAACAGTCTCTCTCAACTGCCGGAAATCAGTAATCATGGAGGTAATCCTCTTCAGCTTACCATAAATAGAGGGCTTGGTGCCCTTGATAATCATCTTAATTTGGTCTTTCTCTGAAGGCGGAGTCTGCATTTTCAAAAGCTGGCTTCTCCAGCGATCCACATACTCTTTGAAACTTTCATCTGGCTTCTGTTTAGTGTTCTCCAAATCACGGAGTGACAAGTCAATCTCTAAGTCTATAACATATTTCTTCAGAAAAGCATCAGCTAGTTCTCTCCAATCTTCCTTAACCTTCTTCTCAAGGCTATGATACCAAACCACAGGTGCCCCATCGAGTGACATCCCAAACATCTTTTGGACCTGGCGCTGTGATAGGCCCACTGAACTCGTGACTGAGACATATTGCTGCAGATGGACTATCGGGTCTCCATATTTCATTAAACTTGGCCATGTCAGGCATTTTAACTGAGCTGGCAGCTGTTCTCCGAAGGTCATTGCCTCATAATCTAACAACTCTTCATGTTTACCCCTCATTTTACGGGTAACTGTTTCAACCTGATCCCGGAGCTTCTGAAATTCTGCCTGAGACCCAATCACTCTGCCTGTTGCACACTCTGCCATGTCATCATCAAAAGTGGGGATATCATCCCCCAACCTATTCAGAGGCTCCTCGCGCCTCACATTCTCAGAATTTCCCCCAGCACGAGGTACATCCATATTTGCCATGGCGATAGTCAAGGCTTGTAATTGTTCGGTTAATCTTGGCAAAATTGTTCTCTAACTGATCCATATGGGATACCTCGTTACCGGATTCACTCATGCATGTTACTGTTCTTTTAGTGAGTCTTGTCCCTTCTCTAACCCAAACGGTATCTATGATGTCTTTTTGAGACATAGAATGTGTTAACATGATATATGTATGTATGAGGTGCATGAGATGCATGTAACATATATAACATACTAAATCAACTAAAATTTTCAAACAAACCGGCCCGTTATCATTTTAGAAGCTTTTGGGCTAACTGTTATAGGAATGAACTCATACCAGTTTAAATGCCCAACGAGTTCACATCTCATGGCAAGAACCCAACTAATTCCAAATGGTAATGTTCCGAACACAAGCACAAAGTGGCCCATCAATCACTTAGAAGCCTTTGGCCCAATCGTCATAAAATATGTTCTTGTCCCAGTTTAAATAGCCCAACAAGCCCATATCCCATGACAAATGGTCCAAATGGATCCAAACGACGATGTTCCCAAACACAAGCATAAAAGAAAGATAATGCAAATATAAAACAAAGATTTCTACAGAATGGCCCATCAACATTTCAGAAGCTTTGGGCCTAATGGTCATAAGGTACGAACTTGCCCCAGTTTAAATGGGCCAGCAAGTTCGCATTTCTGACAATAGTCCAACTACATCCAAATGAGGATGGTCCACAAGCACATACTCAAGGAAATAATTGTTACTTTAACCATACAACCCCGGTCTATGGGTGGGTTCGCAAGAGTGTAGACAAAGGCTCTCACCGGCGAAGGATGGCCCACAACTAGGTCTCCCTAATCAAGGGTTCGAGCGACCAAGTGAGCGCACCCTTTTTTATACACTAAGGTACGTGCCAATGAGCTATGGTGTGTGACTGACTGTCAAATGGATTTCCCGTTGTAGATTCCCCAGAGGGAGGGTGGAGCGAGGCTCTCTTAAGTACCCTAGCCTCTTAGGCTCTTATCGTTTGGTGACAGGAATAAACAATGAGTCCTCCAAATTAGTCCATCACAATAGGCTACGGGTAGATGGCTATATAAGTGCCTTCACAGCTTTTCCTTCTAGAAAGGTAGTGAATGAAGGAAGACACCAAAACATTACCTAGCCTCAAAATGCCTTTGATTAAACCCCCATTTTATCCACTATAGACACAGTCAATTAGAACTTAAATCCAAACATTACAAGACAATATTTCGGGGCCGATTCTCTATCCTCAGTGGAGTCACCAGACTGTGGGACACAGAAACTGGACGACGCATGTTGTCCTGGGCTCGCTGCCCGGTCGGGAGTACGGAGTAGCCACGGGGGACTAAACTGGAGAATAATGGAGTCGCCACCCGGTGTGAACCAGGAAAATGAGATTTAAGGCCGTACTCACCCCTCGCAAGGGAAGACCTCAAACCGTTGGGTTCAGAATGGTCCCTTACTTATGTCACTTGTAATGAAAGGATTTGTGTAATAATTTAATAAGCTTAAGTAACACTTATTTCCAAGAGTATCATGCTTCTAAGTTCATATGCGCAAAAATAAACTTACACCTAAATTTGCATATATCTTACATCTAAGATTGCATGCTTGAAAGTACGTCAAAGTAGCAACGAACATACAACTTCATTGGCATATTGTATTCATGGAAACATAAGCACACACTAACCACGCAAGCACACATAAAAGCAATCAAATAATGGTGAACATTTGATTTCATAGACATATCATACTTATACGTGCGGAAGCATAAACAAATAGCCATTACATGTCCATGCGTAAAAGAGTCAACTAAGTACATAATGCAAAAAGACAATTAAGGATACAATTAGGCATTAAGTAAGCATGCTATGACGTGGTGCAAAAGAAGATAACTAATATGGACACAAACACACATGTGAGCACTTTTCCAAGTGGTACGTGGAATTGTATCCCAAGTACAGACCGCACTACCGTCCATTCGGAATTGGCTACAGAATTTATGTCTGGGTTTCCATCCGATATACCACAAGAAATAATCCTCAAATTCTATCATAACATGGATATATGGATTGTAATACTTTAAGCCAAGACTAAGGTAAATGATGCAACCAATGGAATAAAAGTGCTTTTCATTATGATGCGTACAAAGATAAGGATGACTATATGGGATTTCATAATACATGCGTGAACAGAGCAATGATGTGCTAAAAGATAAATGCCATGGCAAGAAGCGCGGCAAAACATCATGGTAAAGGCTTTTAACCCCTCGATATATAGGACCTTTAATCCCACTTATTAAGCCCATGCGCACATAATACAATGCATATATAAAGTAAAGAAAATGATATCGGGCTTCGCGTACCTGATTGAACACATCTCACACTCAATGGAATACACCTTATTCGGCGCGACAAGCATCGTGGCAAAGGATTTTAACCTCTTCAATTAGAGGACCTTTTCATCGCACTTACTAAGCCCATGCGTAATTAATGCAATGCATATATATGAAACGAAAGTAAATATAAAGATATCCGGCGCGGCGAAGCATCATGGTAAAGGATTCTAACCTCTTCAATTAGAGGACCTTTCATCGCACTTACTAAGACCATGAGCAATTAACACAACGCATTTATATAAAACAAAAGTGAATACAAAGATATCTGGCGTGGCGAAGCATCGTGGTAAAGGATTTTAACCTCTTCAATTAGAGGACCTTTCATCGCACTTACTAAGCCCATGCGCAATTAACACAATGCATATAAAAAATAAAGACCATAATATCGGCTTCGTATACCCGATTGAACACATCTTACATTCAACCGAATATACATCAATCGGCGCGGCAAAGCATCGTGATAAAGGATTTTAACCCCTCAAAATAGGGGACCTTTAATCCAACTTACTAAGCCCATGCGCTCGATCATATCATGCATAAACAAATAACGTGCGGAATTTAAATGACAAATAACAAGTAAATCAAAGCAACATAAAACAAAAGAATGTGCCGTTTACTCAAGCGGTACGTGGAGTTGTATCCCAAGTACAGATCATACTACCGTCCATTCGGAATCGGCTATGAAATTTATGTCCGGGTTTCCATCCGATATACCGCGAGAGTTGACACATCTTTCATTTTATTCCAAGGCCACAACATACAATATTTCGTAATACATTCATATTTATCTACTCAAGGGCCACAACATGCATTTTAACATAATAATCATGCGAACAATACTCAATGAATAATAAAAATTAAGAGAAAAGGATGTGAAAAATATCTCAGGTCTAACCTTTTTTGTCGACTTTCGGACTCGTGTTTCACGGAGATCGGAAGGGTTAAAGCTCCTCAACTTTTCTGGTTCAATGGTTTAGCATCTTAGCTCACTGTTTTGTTGTTTTTCTTGCTGTTTGGCCTCCATTTTACTGCTCCTGTTTCCTTTGTATTTTCTACTCACTGTTTCAGGTCTATTAAGGCTACTGTTTTGCGATTTTTTTGGGGTGTTTGCTCACTGTTTTAGGGTGGTTTCTGGGGACTGTTTCAGGGTATTTTAGTGGCTGTTGGAATATGGTTGGTTAATGGGCAGTGTGTGTGTGATGGCTCGGTGGGACAGTTTAGTCGGTTGGTGGGTGGATGGCTTATGGTACAGCTGCTTTGATTGTGGGTGCTACGCGTGAGGGGCGGGGTTACGTGGGGGGCTATGCGTGAAAGTGAGCTGGCGTTTGTGAGGGATGAGTGCGTGAAGGTGAGGGGTGGTTTGCTGTGCGGCTGAAGTGTATGAGGGCTCTCGGGACGTGGGGGCTAATTAGTGGGGCTTGTAGGCTATGAAGGTTATTGATGAGGGTTCATTTGTGAGGGTGTCGTGTGGTCAGTTTGTGTGAGGGGGTGTGCTTTACGTGTGTGTGGTTTGTGAGTGCATGGAGAAGAGGCTGAGGTGCGTTAAGGGGCAGGCTGGTTTGATGAGTTTGAAGCGGTGGAGTGAAGGCTGTGGGGGCTACCGAGTGTGTTGTATGTGGAGAGAGTAGGGTTTCTATTTGTTTTAGTTGGCTTTTTGCCGTCTTAGAGAGTGTGAATGAGAGAGATGGAGAGGCTTGGTTTGGCTTTGTTTATATAGAGAAGGGCTAAGGCTTCTCCTTGTCTCACAATGAAGGGATTTGATTTAGTGTTAAAGAAAGAAAGCAATGGATTTGATGGAGACAAGATTGGTTTAGATTATGAAGTCAATATCTTTAAATTGGTTATGAGTGATTTAATTAGGCATGATATTTCTTTAATTTAGTATATGATTTTGCTTAGTTAGGAAGTTACAATATTTTAATTTGGTATAATTATATTTTATGTTTTATTTAATTTGGTAAATCAATTAATTAATATTTTATTTAGTTAATGTTTAATTTAATTAATATTAGATTTAATTTGGGTGTAATTTAAGGTGATATGGGCGTGTGGGCCTAGTGGTGGTGTGGGCTTGGTTTGGTGAGTGGGTTTGGGCCAAGATTAAAAGGTTCTGGATTTTTTAGGCCAAAGGTGCTTTAAAACGGAGGTCCAACGAGCGAGCTTGACGCTAAACAAGTGAATAATGATCTAACGAAATTCCGATTCCCTTCCAACGACCGTTTCCTGCGATATCCTTAACTAAAAACGTAGTGCCTCCAACTGAGACTCATCATCGGGTTTCACATGTAAAACTGCAATGCCTACAGCAATGCCACATCCGTAAAGGTTACGAAGTATTCATATCCACCTCTAGCCTAGCTAGATATGGGCCCACTTACGTCACTATGAATGAGGGCTAACATATCGGTGGCACTTACACTTTTACCAAGTAAAAGGTATTTTAGGCACTTTGCCCAATAAACTAGATTCGTAGACTTCATTTGATTAGAATCAAATCCGTCCTAGTACCCACTCTTCGAAAGTGTGGATATACGAGTCTTTTTAATTTGTCCTAGACAACAATGCCACAAATAAGTCTCATCTGATTAAATCAGTTTGAGCTATTTGTTTGTCATGTTATATGTATGAGATTAATTTATATTCTAAATATAAATACTGTTATTCACATTTAATGTGTTTATCTCGATATCATCTTTATAAACAAAACACTTAGTGTTCTAGAATATAAAGGTATACCCGCAACGGGTTAAACTTAGATATAGAGATAATGTTTCTAGTCAAACTAGGTACATTATAACAATTTCCTAATTTAAGTACATGCCCCAAGGGTAGTTCCAAAACTTAGGTTTCTACAGTTAAAATAGCTCGTCCCGTTTTTGACTCGCATGTAGATCTCAACTGAAGCTAGTCTCCTGCTAATCAGCGCACATCAGTACATATTTTTATGTACCACTTCCGTATCTAAAATCTAATTTTAAAACCAGTAGTGAACATGTTTTTGACAAACATACTTGAAGCCGGAGCCTTGCCCCGCCTTCACTTCCTTCATGTCTGCCTTGTTTATACGGCAGTCACGCTTCTAGTAACCTCGTTTGCCACAGTTTAGGCATACATCTTGGCATATGTCATTTGTCTTCCCAGAAGACTGTGATGATTTTGCCTTTGCCCTTTTATTCACACCCTAGAAGCCTTCAGCCAAGCCTTAGCCTTTTGGGATGTCGAAGTAAGATGCGCCTTGCGCTTCTTGCCCTTTTGCAAACTCTGGCTTTGTCTCATTGAGCATAGCCATTAACTCTCCAAGAGTTTTCTATTGCAATTAGTACTTCTGATATCTAAGAATAGATCTATGAAGATCCTTTAATTTCAATCATCATGGTATAAGGATCTAATCCTTAGTTCTGATGAAGAAATAAGGAGTCGTTACGGTAAGCATAAAGGATTGAGTACTAAAGTTATCATCACCATGAGTCTTCCAAAACTCATGCTCCACTATTTGCTTAACTCCGGGCTCAGGCCCGAGATGTCACACTATCAAATAGAATAACTTCTCAGTTCCCAGGACTATCCTGAGGTTCTATTCCCAATCTGAAA
>SKCR01040087.1:0-60140 GCA_019454045.1 Zanthoxylum bungeanum
GAAAGCACTGTATTGGATTCGGTAGTAATCATTGGGTCGAGTCCCACATCGGTATCAGAATTGAGAATGAAACTGGGGGTTGAGGCCCATTTGAGTTTCAGTTTCGGGTATGGATCCTGGGGGTGAAGCCCACATTGTCAGCAGTAGAAAGGAAGAATTCTTTGAAAAAATAAAAAGAAGAGAAGAAAAAAAAATGAGTGAGAGAAATCTTTGATAGTTAGACATATGTCTGGTGATGTCATTGTTTGCTGTAGGGAGAAACCCTAGAAACGATAAGTGCGAGACGTGCTCTCGTCCGATATTCTGAATGGATTGATCTCAATTACACTGATGAGCACTTGATCACGGGATCCCAGCAGTAGAAGCCTGAGTGGTTAGCGAGGTGACTAATTGAAGAGACGATGGATCGGTGAATGACCGTTTACCTGGGTGTCCACCCTGGTTTACTAATGCTATGATATATGATATGGTTGGAAATAAAGAAAAAGTCTAAAAAAACACCACTTATAACCGATAAGCGTGAAGCTACCCATGGGCGAGTATTAGGACCATCATGAGGAGAAATGCTACTTAAAGGGTAGGTGTGTGAGAAAAATAAAAGAAATGAAAAGGAAAAAAAAATTCAAAATGAAAAAGAAAGAGACAAAAGAAAAAAGACAAAAAAGACAAAAACCATATCATGTTGAGTATGCTGAAGTAATCACAGAATGTGATTAAGACATCCAGGTTGGTTAGACCCACTGGTTCGATTCTCCAAAGCAAAATCATCGAGTTGGCGTACTTAAGGAACAAGCTGTGAAAGAGCCTTATCACACACACACTAGGAGTCTAGTTCAGATCACCTATTCAGACGATCGGAGATGAGTGTATCAAGTACTTTGAAGGTTCTCTGGTTTTGACATGAAGCATTCATTGAGGATGAAAATATGTTTAGCTATCAAGATTATCTCGAGGAGAGCAGTATAGTTTGAAATAAATCATTTGCATCATCATCGGTTTTTGTCGGGTACGGCACTGTGGGGGCGAGGCCCACTTCATTATCAGTATCAGTCTCTGTCGGGTACGGCACTATGGGGCGAGGCCCACATCACTATCAGTCTTTGTCAGGTATGACATTCTGGGGGCGAGGCCCACATATGTATCAGCATTGCCAGGTACGACATTCTAAGGCCCACATTAGTGTCAGCATTGCCGGGTATGGCATTCTGGGGGTAAGGCCCACATCATTATCAGTATCAGTCTTTGCCGGGTACGGCACTCCAGGTATGGAGATATCATATCAGTTCAACCAGGTACGGCACTCCGGGTATGGAGATATCAGATCAGTTTTGCCAGGTATAGCACTCCGGGTATGGAGACACAACAGCATCAGTATCAGTTTCAGGGATGCGTCCCAGGGTCGAGGCCCACATCAGTTACAATATCTGCTTTTGAGGATGAGTCCCAGGGTTGAGGCCCACATTCAATACAGTTCAGGAATAAAGCCCACATTCAGTACAGTTCAGGAATAAAGCCCACATTAAGTACAGTTCAGGAATAAAGCCCACATTCAGTACAGTTCAGGAATAAAGCCCACATTCAGTACAGTTCAGGAATAAAGCCCACATTCAGTACAGTTCGGGAATAAAGCCCATATTCAGTACAGTTCGGGAATAAAGCCCACATTCAATAAAGTTCCGGAATAAATCCCACATTCAGTACAGTTCATGAATAAAGCCCACATTCAGTACAGTTCAAGAATAAAGCCTCATCTCAGTACAGTTCGGGAATAAAACTCGGGAGGAATAAAGCCTCATCTCAACAGTTCGGGAACAAAGCTCGAGGGGACAAAGCCTCATCCCAACACAGTTCAGGAACAAAGCTCGAGGGAAAAAAGCCTCATCCCAACACAGTTCAGGAACAAAGCTCGAGGGAATAAAGCCCTATCTCAGTATAGTTCGGGAACAAAGCTCAGGGGAATAAAGCCTCATCTTAACACAGTTCGGGACTAAAGCTCGTGGGAACAAAGCCTCATCTCAACAGTTTGGGAATAAAGCTCGAGCGAATAAAGCCTCATCTCAACAGTTCGGGAATAAATCTCGGGGGAATAAAGCCTCATCTCAACAGTTATGGAACAAAGCTCGAAGGAATAAAGCCTCATCTCAGTACAGTTCGGGAATAAAGCTCGAGGGAATAAATGCGCATATCAACACAGTTCGAGAATAAAGCTCATGGGAATAAAGCCTCATCTCAATAGTTCGGGAACAAAGCTTGAGGGAATAAAGCCTCATCTCAACAGTTCCGGAACAAAGCTCGGGGGAATAAAGCCTCATCTCAACAGTTCGGGAACAAAGCTCGAGGGAATAAAGCCTCATCTCAATAGTTCGGGAACAAAGCTCGAGGGAATAAAGCCTCATCTCAACAGTTCGGGAACAAAGCTCGGGGGAATAAAGATTCATCTCAATAGTTCGGGAACAAAGCTCGAGGGAATAGAGCCTCATCTCAGTGCAGTTCGAGAACAAAGCTCGGGGGAATAAAGCCTTATCTCAACAGTTTGGGAACAAAGCCCAGAGGACGAAAGCACTTTTCCATCAGAATGAGCTCAATCGCAGTTTCAGGATGCGTCCCAGGATCGAGGTCCACTGCGTCATCAACTCAACATAGCAGGCAGACCATGCGGCAACTGGCGAGCCAGGTAAGTAAAAATGCATTGTACGTACTTTGATAGGATTGTCATTGTCACATACTGAACAAGTCCCATCAAAGTGGGGACCACTGTAGGCATTAGATTTTTGCATACCAGCCCGATGATGAGCCTCATATGAAGGCACCACCTTTTAAGACGCGGGAGTCGGGGGAAACGGGCGACGGAAGGGAAAATTCAAGAATTGACATTTTGATTGATTTTGTTCGCTCGTTTAGCCTCTGGTTTGCTCGTTGAGCCTCTGTTTCAAATTCATCCCCGGCCCGAACCTTAAACCTACCCCTATGCCCCACGTCACAACACAAACAAACAATAAAATTTATCTCTCCAAAACACCACAAACCAATCTCCACCCACGTGAACATGTCCTCCACCAATTCAACAAACCAAAACCACCTCACATGCCTTTCACCCAAAAATCAAAACAAAAGCCAAGCACCCCCACGTGAAGTAACAAACCAAATTCAAAAAAACAATTTCCCTTTTCATGATTTTCAACATCACCGAATTGAAGATTCAAATTCCCCTCCATCCATGCCTCAATCTCCTCCAATTTGTCTCATGAAATCATGCCACAATCCTCTCCTTTTTTCCTCCTTTGTTCACGCCAATCACCCTACCATAACAATAAGCTCCCTCTATTATAAAAAGCACACCAATTGCTCCTTCATTATTCTACACGCTCAACCCTTACATTCACCTCTCCATCACACAATGCTTCCAACAGCCCTCTAACTCTCATCATTCTTCACTGCCTCCTCAAGCAAGGATCTACGCCCAAAAACAACTAACCTTAAAGCCTACTACTCTCTTTCGCCAAAGCTCTACGTGAAGAACCACTAATCTTCAAATAATGCCCACGCAAATGCCCATAACTAAGAAGCCATCTTCAACAGCCCTGCTCCTTCACGTAATTTGTAAGCCACGAACTAAGACCCTTCAACGTGAAACCAGCCACAACAACACGCAAAAAAACCCTAGACCGCAGCCCTTCACGAATCGAAACAAATCTACCAACTAAATCCATCATATAACAGCAAACTTAATCAACAAACAAACCAACCGAAGACACCTTGTTATCAGCCCCTGATCGAATGACAAATCAACAAAAGTAGCCTTCCATAGTGCAATTAAACACAGCCTGAAACCGAACCCCAAACTACCACACATGGCCCCATCCTCTGCTTCAAATTTCACCTCCAACGGCCCTCACATTCACCGTAAAACACAGTCCAACCAGCCCTCACATTCACCGTAAAACACATCCCAACCAACCTACATTCACATATTGCCATTCAAGTCGCATAATCAACACCTTCAACAGCCCTTAACACCGAACGGTGGCACTTCAAAGCACTCACTGCCACACTTAACTGCCCCTTGCATTACCGAAAATATGTCCCTGAAATAGCCCATGCTTTGCCCGAGTGAACTGCCCTAAAACGCACCACCATAACCACTGAAAATCACCAAAACAACCTTAAATTCACTGCCAACCAGTAAGCTAAGTGGTGTGACCTGAAACGTCACGAAACAGAATAGAAACAACGAGTAAAATAGTGAAACAGTGAAGGAAAATATCGAACTAGCGAACCGGAGGAGTCACGATGTCTTAGCCCTTTTGACGGCCATATAACGCATTTCCGAGAGACGACACAAAAGGTTAGACCTGAGGGCACATATTATTTAATTTCCTCGCATGAATTAATAGGTTAGAAAGCATGTTATTTAATTTCTTCGCATGAAATGATGATTTAGGAAATATATTTTATGGTATTTAATAGGAATAATTACTTTAGCATGTTATTTAATTTACGTTTAGTAACTTAGAAAAGCATGTAATTTACTTTCCTTCGTATGAGAATTATGAATTAGTGTATGATGTGAGTTCGGGTGAATGAAATATGTGTTCTTTCTTGTGGTATATTGGATGGAAACTCGGACATAAATTCCATAGCCGAATCTGAATGGACGGTATTATGGTTTGCACTCGGGATACAATGCCCCGTACCACTTGAAGGATTCATATATTTCATTTCATCCAAACTTGTATTTGAGCAAGATTAGGCCATTAGAATGTTGTTTTATTTTTAGCATGACTTAGCTATTTACCTTCCGTGTTTGGAATTTAAGTTATGTTATGTTTAGATCATTATTTATTTAACATGATTGATGTGTGATATCATGTGTTTGTCGTTATGAAAAATTACTTGAAGCATGTAAACATAGATTTAGGCCTATAGGAATTTAGAGTGGTTTTACCAATGTATGTCGAGTAGACTTGGTTAATATTGCACAAATCCGTTCATTACAAATGACATAAGTAAGGGACCATTCTGAACCCAACGGTTTGAGGTCTTCCCTTGCGAGGGGTGAGTGCGGCCTTAAATCATTTTCCCGGTTCACACCGGGTGGCGACTCCATTATTCTCCAGTTTAGTCCCCCGTGGGCTACTCCGTACTCCCAACTAGGCCCCGAGTCTAGAACAGCATGTGTCGCCCAGATTCTATGTCCTACAACTAGTATTGCACTTGTGCGCGTTATGGAAGCCTAGTGATATAGTTCTCATATATTTAAGTATTGGATACTTATGCAAGTGTGGTAGGAGGTTGTTTTTACCGATCGTATGGAAACAGCTTCACTCTGGATATACCACTCCGAATCCAATTGGTAATATGACTATGTGTCTATGGGAATCCGAATCAGGGTAGGTGTATTTTGTTTTAACATGGGAGTTACATCGCTAATACCTGCGACAATCAATATACTTTGGTTTTGGTCGTCCAGGCCTTTAACAGGTTATTTGTACGCCTCTTCTGCGTATATTGAGAATTGTAGTGTATTGGGTGTGATGTCAAGATGGAAATGTCACTCCAGTCATATGAAGATGATGGTCACGTAGGATACGAAACTCGTTCTCTTAAATGCTCGAGCTATCGGGATATTACGACAAGGTCATGTATATCCGATTATAGAGACTAGTTACCAGACATCCGATATGTGCTTCGTACGGGGCAGACACAATTCCAGCCCCAGGCCTAGCACGTGAACATCCGATACTGGATCGAAATACGCAATACTATGGTATACTACGCTTGATATAGATCACATATTCCTATAAGGATATTTCTGGAGAATTGGGTAGGCATGGCGCTTTGCTAGAAGCCAACCTTGTCTTGTAAATCGGTATAAATGTGGTACGAGGTACTTACGTGTTCGGATAGTCCGATGACCATATTTACTGCCAACATATCTGGGGATCTCATGGGTCGCTTCCCGAAGATTCACCGATGATGTATGACTCGCACTTTATTAATCTGGGATTAATTAGAAGAGAGAGAAATTAATCTAGGATTAATTACGGAGATATTTTATCTGGGATAAAATATTAATTAAAGAGAGAGAACAATTAATTTGGAATTAATCGATAAAATAATATATTCGATATATTATGCGAAATTGGATTTCGACGCGGAATTAAAATTAGATTTTAATTCGGGCGAACGAATTAATTTAGAATTAATTGGTTAGCGATGTGAATAGTGATTTCGCTAGACGTAATCGTTTAATTATGTCGCGATGGAAAATTTGTTAATTTGTAATTAGTGAACCCAAGCCCGAATGTGATTGTGAGCGCATTCGCATTTCGAATTCGAATGCGGCACGCAAGTCACATCAAGCGTCAAATCATTAGTCACATCAAACGTCAAATCACTTGTCACTTTCAGTGATGTGACTTGACAACATGTCACTTTATTAAAGTGATGTGAGTTGATGTGAATAGTGATGTGGTAGTTGAAAAGTAATAGTTGCTTTTTGCTTTTTGACTTTTGACTTTTGCTTTTTGAAAAGTAAAAGGAATTTGTTAAATAGAAGTTGAAAAGGGTAAATGGTTTTAATTAATTTTGGAAATTAAAAACAAACCTATTACACCTTTTCTTTCTCTCTCTCCTAATTCACGTTTTTCCTCTTTCCCTCCTCTTCTCTCACGGCTTGGAGCCGTTTTCTTATTCTTCTTCACCAAATCATGGCTTGGCCGTGAGAAGCAAAAAGAAGACTTGATGCTAGCACACAAATGGGTTAATACAAAGGTGATATGGTAGTGAACACATGAGCATGGAACCCTTTTTGAAGCTTGAAGCTTGGAGCTTCCATGGAGTCTTCAATGGCCGATTTTTGGAGACACAAATAGGACCATAACCGAGCAGTCCACTACCTAGGGGAGCCATTACTGAGCCATATTGGATGAAGAAAAGGCTTGTGTTTCTTGAAGCATCCAAACCAATCATTGTGAGTATGTTTTCCGCCATTCTCCTTTGATGTATTCATGCATTTTTCTTGCTTGATTTCATGATCTTGGGACCTAATCTAGAAACCAACAATGGTATCTTGCGATTTTATCAAGCATGAAAAAGTTAGGGTTTGAAATTGGGTAAAATCAATTGAAGCATGATTTGGTTAAATTGATTGATTAAGTATGCTTGTATGTTGATTAATTGAAGTTGTGCATGATCAATTTCATGAAATTTGATTGGATAAAGTTTTCCCCAATTTTTGGGCATGGCCGAAAATTGAAGCCCTAATTTCTTGGTGATTTTTTGTTTGTTTGATCATTGGATGACTTAAAACAATTGGGTAATGTTAATTTGAGGTTTAATTGGATTGAATTTGAATTGGACAATTTTCCTCAAATTAAAGGCTTGGCAGAATTCTTTGAATTTTTGAAATTCATTGTGTTTTTTTATTTTAATTCATTGGATGAGTTGAATTGATTTGGGAAATGATGATTGTGGATTCAATTGGATTGAAACCGAGTCAGATTAAAAAAAAAACCCTAATTGCCGAGACTTTAAGCATGTAAATTGGGTTTGATTTTGATAAATTGTGTTGGACACTATTTGTTGCTAAAGTGCATGATTAATTATGCTAATTGATGATTTAGAAATGTTAATTGGGTGATTAATTGTGTATTACACTTAGGTTAATTAATTATGGAATTTGGAATTTTATAAGTTAATTAATTGGGCTTGTTTTTGGAAATTGGGCCTTATAGGTTGTAATTGGGCTTTTGGGCTTGGTTGTACCAAGTTAGGTTTAGGCCAATTTGGTTGGATCCAATTGGGCCCAAAACCGCATCCATAAATTCCAATTATGACTTAATGGACCTTAATTATTTAATTGGGCCTAATGGGCCAAAATTAATTTAAAGGCTTATGGGGCAACTCCCGGATTGGACTTTGGTTATCGGTTTGACCCGATTTGACCAAACGTCCACGCCTTAAGAAATTAATTAAAACTCATTGGACTTTAATTAAATAAACGTTGGACGTTAATCAGGCTTTGAGACCCGTTACGATTGAATTTGGAATTTAAATCGTAAAAGGTTCATTAATTAAAAGTGTAATATTTAATTAAGAATTAAATAGTGAATTAATATTAAATACAAATTGAATTGGATTTAATATTGTAGTTTAATTTAATTCTAGAATTCGTACTTTGAGTACTTATTCGTAAAACGAGTTTGACTCGAGCAAAAATCAAATCGTTGTTTGAACATTGGATGATCATTAATTATCAGATTAATTAATTTGATTAGATTGATTGATAACATGCTTGTATGAATACATGGTTGCGATGCATGAATAATGTATATCGGATGGATATTAGATGGGTGGGGCAATTTTAGAAATTGTTGTAATAAATTTGATTTATTAATTGGACCTGCGTGTCCAGCCTTATCACCTCTATACTCTTTGTAGTCTCTTCTCACCTATTCCCCTCAATGTAAATGAGGTTTCTTTAGAAGTGTAGTGTAACGGGTAGAAGTAAATAAATGTGTTAGCTTTGGAGAGAGAAAATGAGAGATTTGATCTAGGATCAATTTAAACTATCCATCTGCATATCATTATTATTTTATTTCATATGCGCTTTATTATGTGTTTAGAATTCATGTTTAAGGGTGTATAATGATGAGACCTTAACAAAGATAATAAATTGGTTGCCAATTTGCACGAGAAAAACCCCCGTTCAATATTAAGCGTCTTTCCTTCGATTGAGTGATTCTCACTCAAGATCCTAGACGGCATTGGTTTGTTGGCCAATGTCAAGGCCTTTGTCTGTCGAAGATGTGTTTGAATCACGAAGGCTTTGTTCTATATCAGTGTCTTTTCCAAGTTGTGGTTTGTTGGCCAAAGTCAAGACCACTTCTTGTCCATCGACATTGATTACGAAGCTTTCCATGGTCAATGGGTCGCGCTTGACTGGGATCACTAAGTTTGTTGTGCCAAAGCCAAGACTTAGTTGATTCAGAGGAAAAATGTTAGGTAATACATTGGATGTATTGGCATATATATGATATATGTTTCGGACTTGGATGTCTCCCTACCGGATCTAGGAATTGGATGGGATCCAATTGATCTTAGAGATCTACCTAGTTAATTATCATACAATTTTTTGGCCAAAGTCAAGATTGTATGATATTTAATGGGATCCTAGCCCACTAGGAAACACGGTTTCCCGAGTACTCGACATAGGGTTAGAGGCTCGCCGAAAAATAGTGGGAGGCAAGAATTGAATTTGCAGTATTCATTCAATTACTCGCCATATGCGCTCAATCACAAATTATTTCGTCGTTTGATTAAATGTTAGTTGGACTAATATTTAAATTGTTGTTTTAATAAGCAGTTGGACTGTATTATAGTTGATTATATAATTGGATTATAGTAATCAATATATTTGAATTAATTAATTTCAATTTACAGTTGATTTTATAGTTGAACTATAATAATCAATGTAATTGAGGTTAATTGATTTAAATTATATTTGATTGTATAGTTGGACTATAATAATCAATATAATACATAGCACCACAAATCGTTGATTAAATAGTTGGACTATTAGGAATTAAGATAAATGAAATATTAGTGTTTAAAACATAATCCTGGGTGAAAATGTATTTAGACGACTATAATTTTCAAATTGGGAATTATTTCAGGATGGTCCTGGAAAAATAACAGGTTACTTTATTTGATAAAATAACATATTAAGCCTAAGCCTGGAGTTAAGAAAATAAGTGGAACATGATATTTGGAATATTCATGTAATGATAATTATAGTGCTTAATCCATTATACTTGTCATATAGACTCCTTAATTTCCTTATCAGAACTAAGGATTAGATTCTTAAAGTATGATACTGAAATTGAAGGATCTTCCTAAATCTAAAATTAGATTTTAGAAGTAAAAATTGCAATAAATAATTTTTGGAGAATTAATGACTAGTCTCAAGGAGATAAAGTCAAAGTTTACAATAAGGCAAGTAGCGCAAGGTGCACTTTACTTCGATATTCTAGAAACCCGAGGCTTGGCCAAAGGCTCCTGGAATATGAAAATGGCAAAGGCAAAATCATTACAATCTTCTGGGAAGATAAAAGGACATATCCTAATAAGGAATTGAAGACGAGCAAGGCTCTGACTTCAAATATGTTTGTCATAAATATGTTCACAACTAGTATTAAAATTGGATTTTAGATACTTAGTGTGGTACATAAATATGTACTGATGTTTAGAATCTGCTATGAGCAGGATACTGACTTCTATTGAGATGTATCTGTGAATTGAAAACGGGACGAAAGTCGCTGTTTTAACCGTAGATACATGAATTTAGGAACTACCTTCGGGTTAGTACTTAAATTAAGGAACTATTATAATGTAACTAGTTTGACTAGATACATTATCTCTATATCAGTGTATAACCCGCTGCGGGTGTACCTTTTTATTCTAGAACACTAAAGTATTTTATTATATAATGATGATATTGAGATAAACACATTAGATGTGAATAAAAGAATTTATATTTTGAATATAAATAATATCTCAAATATATAACATGACAAATAAATAGCTCAAACTAATTTGATCAGAAGAAACTAATTGTGGGGTTGTTGTCTGGGACACAATCAAACAAGACTCGTATATCCACACTTTCGAAGAGTTTGTACTAGGACTAATTTGATTCTATTCAAATAAAGTCTACGAATCTAGTTTATTGGGCAAAGTGCCTAAAATACTATTTACTTGGTAAAAGTGCTAGTGCCACCGATCTGTTAGCCCTAATTCATAGTGAAGCAAGTGGGCCCATGTCTAGCTAGGCTAGATATGGATATGAATATTTCGTGACCTTTACGGATATGGCATCGTTTATGGTTATGTGTTTCTTTTGAAGAACACATATCAGAAACTTTCACAGTTTCGACACGAAATAGACAAACAGATCAGCTAAAGTATTAAACCGTCACGGTAAGACCGTAATGGAAAATACTTAAGCAATAAGTTTTTCGTATACTTGAAAGAGTATAGTATTCTTTCAATGAGGACTCCTCCCAGAACACGTCAGTTTGACGGTGTGTCCGAACGGATTAACCGAATTTTGTTAGACATGATAAGGTTAATCACGAGTCGCTCTGAGCTACCATTACCTTCAACGGATAAGCTTTAAACAGTGCAAGAACTTATTTTGAATAAGGTTCCATAATAATCTGTTTGACAGATATCATATTAGATATGAACGGGAAAGAAATCGGGTTTCTCATTCATGGTGATTTGGGTATGCTAGGCATATGTTTGGATGATACCAAACTAAAACCCAAATATGATAAGTGCCAATTGTAGGTCATCCTAGGGATACCATAAGTATTGTACTTATACACCTCACAAGAGAACAATTAGATTGTTGCTCACCATGCGGTTTTCCTAAGAGGAATACTGATATGCAGTGGTAAGTGAGAGGATAGTATAACTCGATGAAAATCGGAGAAATACTGTTCAAGGCACCGAATCTTAATGGAACACAAATAGTTCATCAAGGATGAAACTATTACCATTAATCTTCGTATACACAAGAACCGCGTATGTCGGAAAGAGTCAGAAAACAACCTGGGGTATGGGTTTCTGATCTCACCTCATAAAGATGTCTATCTTATTGAGGAATACCAACTGACTACGTATGAGGAAGTGATACAAGGTATCGACTCCCTATTATGGCAAAGTGCCATAAAGTCCGAAATGGATTCCATGTATACCAACTATGTTTAGACACTATTTGATGTACCGTAAGGCATTGTGCCTATTGGTACTTAAAATTCTTCTAGGAAGACATACATGGATGGCAACATACCAACGTACTAAGCTAGGCTTGTAACGAAAAGGTAGAGTTATCAACATTATGTTGATTACGATTCAACCTTTTTCCTGTTGCCACCGTAAATCTGTTTGGATAATGCTTGCAAATGCTGCATGTTTCATTTATGAAATATGGCAGCATAACGGGAAAATCGCTTTCCTGAAAAGGAAACCTTTCGGAGGATGTTTACAACATCTTGATGGTTTTGTCGAACCATAACAAGCAAACTAGGTTTGCAGGTTATTCGATCCATGATTGGATTGAAGCAAGCATTAGGTTCTTGGAATTATCATTTTGATGTAATCATAATGATTTATGATTTAATTCAAAACGAAAATGATTCTTGTGTAAATAAGAGGGTTAGTGGGAGCGCACTGAAAGTGGCTGTCCTATAAAATAATGATAATATGTCATTTCTTGGAAATGATATTCCCATAAAATAAATATCGGCGAAAGCTTGGCTTTCAAAATACTCTCCGAGAAACCGTGCATTGAAAAATGTACAAGAACCTGGTGTCTCATACGCTTTGAGCATATGGATTCACAAACAGACCAATCCGAGTGAAAATCACTGGATTGATGTTAAGAACATCCGTTAGTATCTTAGAGAACTAAGGATGTTGTCTTAGTCTATGGAGAAGGAGAACTTGAAGTGACTGGGGTCACTGTAGCAAGTTTCCAATAACCGATAAAGACGACTAAAAGTCGCAAACGGTACTATACAGTTTGAATAACGGTACAGTGAGCTGGAAATCTTCCAAGCAAGATACTGTTACCGAATAACAACAAATGTGGGTTAATTGTAGCAGCTGAGGCAGCAATAGAAGTAATCTGGGTCAATAACAAATCTAATTGGATTAGATATAGTTCTGTTAGCAGCTGAGCTGGGCGTCAGCACACGCTAAAGAATTAATGGTCTCATCAACGATCCAGATATATATATACTTCGACTATTCATCTGATTCGTTCGCATCATACTTCCTGGCGATGTGATGATCGAATAAATCACATCAAACGATAATCATGAAAATCCGCAGATGAAAGCATTTTCTCAGCTATTTGAACCAATCGTACATAATTCGAGTTTAAGACACTCGAGTGACTGGCTATAGGCCAAGTGGGAGATTGTTGGACAATTATGAACCATAGCGTCACTATTTTTACAGATCATTGTGTTGTTGTACAAATTAACTATGTGACAAATGAGATTGCACTCTTATCATTTGTGATTAGATCACCTAGATATATAAATGATGAGAGGTCTCTATGATTTGTTCCTGGACGGAGAATGATATGAGACAGTATCATTCCACGTAGGATAAATCTTTAAATATCCCTAGTTAGAGTATTGTCGAGATTGGACATCGATAAATATGTAAAACACTAGTATTACACTTGTGCGCGTTTGTGAGGACACAACGGCATTGTTCTCATATATTTGGGTATAGGATACTCATGCAAGTGTAATAGGAGGTTGTGTTTTACCGATGGTACGGGAAAGAGCTTCGCTCTGGATAGACCCCCGCGGAATCCCATTGGTAGTATGACTATGTGTCTATGGGAGTCAGCAATCAGAGTAGGTGTATTTGGTCTTAACCTGAGGCTTGCACCGCTAATACTTACGACAATCAATATACTTTAGTTGAGGTCATCCAGGGCTTTAACCGGTTCTGTGAACGCAAATGCTGGGTATATTGAGAATCGTTGTGTGTTGGGTGTGATGTCAAGACGGAAGTGTCACTCCAGTCATATGGAGATGATGGTCACGTAGGATACGGAACTCGTTCTCTTAAATGCTCGAGCTATCGGGATATTATGAGAAGGTCATGTATATCCGATTATAGAGACTAGTTACCAGACATCCGATATGTGCTTCATAAGGGGCAGACACAATTCCAGCCCCAGGCCTAGCACGTGAACATCCGATACTGGATCGAAATACGCAATACTACGGTATACTACGCTTGATATAGATCACATATTCCTATTAGGATATTTCTAGAGAATTGGGTAGGCATGGCGCTTTGCTAGAAGCCACCTTGTCTTGTAAATCGGTATAAATGTGGTACGAGGTACTTACGTGTTCGGATAGTCCGACGACCGTATTAATGCCAACATATCCGGGGATCTCATGGGTCGCTTCTCGAAGATTCACCGATGATGTATGACTCGTACTTTATTAATCTGGGATTAATTAGAAGAGAGAGAAAATTAATCTAGGATTGATTACGGAGATATTTTATCTGTAAAATATTAATTAAAGAGAGAGAACGATTAATTTGGAATTAATCGATAAAATAATATATTCGATATATTATGCGAAATTGGATTTCAACGCGGAATTAAAATTAGATTTTAATTCGGGCAAACGAATTAATTTAGAATTAATTCGTTAGCGACATGAATAGTGATTTCTCTAGGCGTAATCGTTTAATTACGTCGCGACGGAAAATTCATTAATTTGGAATTAGCGAACCCGAGCCCGAATGTGATTGCGAGCGCATTCGCATTTCGAATTCGAATGCGGCACGCAAGTCACATCAAACGTCAAATCATTAGTCACATCAAGCGTCAAATCACTTGTCACTTTGAGTGATGTGACTTGACAACATATCACTTTAATAAAGTGATGTGAGTTGATGTGAATAGTGATGTTGAAGTTGAAAAGCAATAGTTTCTTTTTGCTTTTTGACTTTTGCTTTTTGAAAAGTAAAAGGAATTTGTTAAATAGAAATTGAAAAGGGTAAATGGTTTTAATTAATTTTGGAAATTAAAAACAAACCTATTACACCTTTTTTCTTTCTCTCTCTCATAATTCACGTTTTCCTCTTTCCCTCCTCTTCTCTCACGGCTTGGAGCCGTTTTCTTCTTCTTCTTCACCAATCATGGCTTGGCCGTGAGAAGCAAAAGGAAGACTTGGTGCTAGCACACAAATGGGTTAATACAAAGGTGATAGGGTAGTGAACACATGAGCATGGAACCCTTTTTGAAGCTTGAAGATTGGAGCTTCCATGGAGTCTTCAATGGCCGATTTTTGGAGATACAAAGAGGACCAAAACCGAGCAGTCCACTACCTAAGGGAGCCATTGCCGAGCCATCTTGGAGGAAGAAAAGGCTTGTGTTCCTTGAATCATCCAAACCAATCATGTGAGTATGTTTTCCGCCATTCTCCTTTGATGTATTCATGCGTTTTTCTTGCTTGATTTTATGATCTTGGGAGCTAATCTAGAAACCAACAGGTTGCACCACCAATTCCCATTCGGGACAGAACCATTCCGGTGGTAGATGGCCTCATTTCATGTATTGTACTTCCTCCTTTACCAGCGAATGCAGGTGATATCAAAACTTGTATTCAGATGATTCAGCAATCAGTGCAATTTAGGGGAAAAGCATCTGAAGATCCTAATACTCACATCAGCAACTTCCTGGAAGTTTGTGGCACTTTCAATTATAACCGAGAATCTGAATAAGTAATGAGACTGCGTGTTTTTCCATACTCCTTGAAGGACAGAGCTAAAGCTTGGCTACATTCACTTCCAGCTGGTTCCATCACCACTTGGAACACTTTAGCCACCAAATTTCTTGCAAAGTACTTTCCACCAGCCAGAACTGGAAAGCTGAGGGAGGATATCACATCCTTTGTACAACAAGAATCAAAAACTCTCAACGAAGCTTGGGAAAGGTACAAAGATTGCTCCGGAAATGTCCTCACCATGAGATTCCAAAATGGCTTCAAGTCCAAACATTCTATAATGGACTTTCTGGAATAATGAGAACCACAATTGATGCTGCTGCTGGAGGATCATTAATGGCAAAAAGGAGATCAAGCTTGGGACCTAATTGAAGAAATGGCCAACAACAATTCCTTGTGGCCAACAGAAATGAGCATTATTCAACGAATTGCTGGAATTTATGAAGTTGGATCCAATTCAGTAGTCAGTGCTAAACTAGATCAAATATGCAAATTCATGGAGACTCTCGGCATGCAAAGTAATATTGGAACCATAAATTCATCATATGGAGAAGCACCAGAACAAAATCAACTTGAAGAAACGGTGAATTATGTCAACAATTTCAACAGACGGGGGAACAATCCATATTCCAACACCTACAATCCAGGGTGGAGGAATCATCTCAATTTCTCTTAGAGCAACAATTCAGTGCAAAAGAACTATTCACCACCTGGATTCCAACAACAGAACAAAAGTCAGAAGTTTGAAAAAGAACCAGAAATGAAAGATTGGCTTGCAGAGATGTTCAAAAAGCAACAAGCAGCATATGATGCTATGTTTCAAAACCAATCTGCTTCTATCAAAGCACTGGAGAATCAAATTGGACAACTAGCCAATGCTCAGAGTTACAGACCACCAGGAAATCTTCCCAGCAATACAGAACCAAATCCAATGAGCCGAGGGAAGGAGCAATGTCAAGCCATCACCTTCAAAAGTGGTACTGAAATCAACAAAGATGTTGGAATCAAGGCAACCATTGAAGATGTTCCAAAAGAAGCAGAGAAACAGATGGAGGAAAAAGAACAGATCACTCCACCTCCACCTTTTCCTCAGCGTCTTCAGAAAAGCAAACTGGACAAGCAGTTTGCTCGATTCTTGGAGGTTTTCAAAAAGCTGCACATCAATATCCCTTTTGCAGAAGCTTTGGAACAAATGCCCAGCTATGCTAAATTCATGAAAGATATTCTTTCACGAAAACGGAGATTGGGAGATTATGAGACAATAGCATTATCAGAAGAATGCAGTGTCATCATTCAGAGAAAACTTCCACCAAAGTTGAAGGATCCTGGAAGTTTCACCATTCCTTGCATCATAGGAGAACATAACTTCGGTAAGGCTTTATATGATTTAGGTGCAAGTGTTAATTTAATGCCTTTTTCTATTTACAGGAAACTGTAAATTGGAGAAGTAATGCCTACCTCAGTCTCATTACAACTAGCCGATCGAATGCTTGCATTTCCAAGAGGATTCGTTGAAGATGTGCTAGTCAAAGTTGATAAACTTATTCTCCCAGCAGACTTCATTATCCTTGACATTGATGGAGACAAAGATGTGCCAATCATCCTTTGGAGACCATTCTTAGCAACAGGTCGAACTGTAATTGATGTACAAAAAGGAGAACTAACCATGAAAGTTTAGGACCAAGAAGTTACCTTCAATGTTTTCAAAGCCATGAAATTCCCGAGTGAAGAAAAAGATGAAGAATGTTTCAGAATTGATTTTATTGATAGTATCATTCATGATACAGATACAGTTCCTACAGACACATCTTTACATCCTCAGGCAGATAATTATGAGGCATGCATTTCACAAATGATAGACGAAGAATTGAACGCGGAAATCCTAAAATACATATTTGAAGACAAGGTGAAGCAAAAGCAGAGCAAATGAAGGATCATATGTCTGAACTTAGTGAAGATCCAGTGCATTCAAGAGAAACATCATTTTTTTTGGGAGTACAAATCAAAGATATCGCCAAGAAGCTTGACAGAATGGAAATTCCATTCAAAATCAAGCATCATACAAGACCTCCTGATTTTCTTTCTTTCTTTTCAGAAATCACTGGAGCAGTAAGGAATAAAAAGATGGCAGGAGCACTGAATGGTACAAAATTCTTATTGCTACCTTACCAGTGGAAAAGACCTTTCAAAAGCAACGCTTATGGGATTGTCTTTGATCGGACATCCAAGAAGATGCTAAAACCTCCTTGTCAGATGGATTTCAGTCACGTCTAGCTGAAGACGTATAATTTAGCGCTAGCAGAGAGGCAACCCATGCAATTTGTTGTATTTATGTTTTGTATGAACTTTTTAACTTTGTGTGTTAGTTTTTCAGGTAAAAGCATAAGCGGAGCATTTTAAGACAGAATGGATGGTGTTAGAAGATCGCAAAGATGAAAGATAAATCATTAGTGATGGCTGAGTAAGGAATGAGTTCTTGAGACGCATCCTCATGAATTTATAATAAGCTAGTGGCGTTTTGAGTACACAATTATGTTGCCTTAATTATTGCTTTGATTTGCTTTTCTTTTATTTTTATCTTTATTTTCTCCGACAGGATCTAGACCTTTTTTACTATCACGATTTATTGTAACGTTCATCTAATAATTGTCATTTGGCAGATACTAGTGCAATTATTACTCACCCATTTCAGGTTCTATAAATTCAGCTCGTCATTTCTCTCTTCAACACATTCAGATTCACATTCACATAATAGAGAGAAAATGGAAGCTACATCACAGCATCGATTCAAGAGAATTTGTGTTTTCTGTGGATCTAATTCTGGAAACAAACCAGAATTCATTGATGCTGCGAAAGAATTGGGGCGAGTGATAGCTGAGAAGAATATGCACTTGGTATATGGCAGTGGTAATTGTGGATTAATGGGAAGCATTTCAAAAGTTGTTCAGGATGGTGGCAGACATGTTCTGGGAATCATCCCAAGACCTTTGGCAAATGAACAATTAATCGGACCCACAAATGGTGGGATCGGAACATTTGAAGAGATATTCACAGTGGTATCATGGGTACATTTGAATAATCATCAGAAGCCTATTCGATTACTTAACATTGATCAGTTCTTTGATTTTCTATTTGTATTTCTTGCGGAAGCCAAGAGACATGAGTTCGTCACAAAATCAGTACCAGGTATTTTCTTGACTGCAACCAAAGCCGATGAATTACTTGATCTAATCAAAGCCTTTGAACCGAAAAACTGGACCCCATTCTCTCCAAGTTGGACTGGTCAGACAGCGATCATGGAAAGAAGCACAAATTAGACATAGATCTTAACCTTTAATTTTCCTGTAGATTTTCAGCTAATCAGGTACTATCTTCTAAACTCTTCTTCTATTGTTTAAGACATTGGGGACAATGTTGAGTTTAGGTTTAGGGGTGAGGAATAGTTAATAGTATCTTGTTTATAGTTTGTGTGATATTTTTAGTCCAAAATTTTTAAAATACAAAAAAATTGAAAACTTTTCAAAAATTACAAAAATATTTTGTATTTTTATTTGATGCATCATCAAGACAAAATAAATTCTACACAAATGACAAAAGCTTCACTGAAAGAAATTACCAAACCTCTAAAAGTCAGTTGAGTGTGACTTGATCAAGTTATTAAAATAACATGCAATCCCACATGGGTCACTGATCACCCCATAAGCTCATTCACATTCAAGTATGTTTCTATGTTTATATTTTATAGGTGTTTTTATGTCTTCAATTGACGTTATATAGTTTTCAGTCATATGATGATTTCATTTGACGTTATGCATATTGTGTTATGTTTCCATTTGATGTTGAGTCGTTTTCAGTCAGATTTCGCTTGATGTTAAAACAACTTATGTCTTTTAAGGTCATGTTTACGTACTTTCAGATCATGTTATGTTTTCAGATCACGTTTACATGTTTGCAATCCTGACGTCTTGACGTGCTTTTAAATTTTCACGTTTACGTGCGGCAACATTGTGATGTTTCAGTTTTCATGTTCCGTCTTAACTTACTGTCATGTTATGGAATTTCAATCTTATTACAACTTTATGTATATATTTCAATTTCAACTTCTCAATTCATTTTGCTTCTTGTTTTCAAACCAGTGGTACCACGAACAAAGCCGCGAGGTTGTAGGGTTTGGACTTGAGATCCATCCTTATTGTGAGGCCCAAAGTGGGCAATACTTTGTTAATGGGTCCAAGTGACATGGCATTGTATGGCATCATGCTTTCAGGCTTATTGATGAAGTGTTTGAGACACTCTCATCTTTTTAAACTTTGTACATGATGTTGTACCTTGATCCTTTTTTGTATTTTGAATTTTGTGATGAAATTCTTTTAAGGAGGGAATGATATAATAACCCTAAAAATTTTCTTAAGTTTTTTTTGGAATATTGGGAAATCCCACGTCATCAATTGATGCGTGAATAAATCGGTATTGTCTCAGGCTCTTACAAGGATGCTACCGAGGATTTGAACCCGGAACCTTGAAAACAATATCCCAAGCTCAAACCGCTGGGCTACGCCTGCCCTAAGTATTAAGAGTTTGAGGTTACTACTCCATGAAACAACTTTAGAACACAATAAACCAACATCAAAATTGCAAAATTTGGAACGCGAGGAGCTTAATGCTTCCCAAGCATTTGTAGAGAGACTGCTGGAAGAGAGTATTGCGAAGCTTGAGGAAGAGAAACCAGAAAGGGAACATTTTGTGAGATGGGAACTTGCGCTTGCTGGATACAGCATTTACAGGACCAAAAGAATGTCGAGAAAGATAAGAAACCATCAAATAAAGGTTGAGGGGCTCCAAAAGCCTGTTAGATCTCTTAAGAATAACAAAGAAAAATCAGAAGGAACCAATCACAAAATGCAGTATGAAATTTTAAAATCTCAAGCAGATTTTTTTTAAGGTTATTATTGACTTTTCACTTAAAAATTTTTGGTAAATTTTTTTGAATTTTTAACTTTAGAGATTAATTGATAAATTTTACTAAGTTATTTCAATTTTTATTTAACCCAAATTCAGGAGACTTGACTGAAATTTTATAGCCCTTTATAAAAAAATTCTTTTCTTCTCTCTCCTAAAAACGTGAGCCCATTTTCATTTGTTTCTTCTTCTTTTTTTTTTCAACTTCTTCAAACGCATGTTAGAGAGAGAGATCGGTGGTGGCCGTTTTCCGGCGAGTGAGTTGGGGAAAACGTAAAGCAAGGCACAAAGGGCATTTTGGTGGTGGTGGTGTCTGTTGAAGACAGCTGTGCTTTGCATGGCTAACAGCCATGCAAAGCGTGTATGTGCTGTGTTGCCAGTTGCAACACAGCTGCAACACGTTTCCACCAAAACGTGTTGCAATAGTGCACACGTTTTGGTGGTTATTTAAGGAGCCCAAAAATCATTGTTAGAAGCATCCCTGAAAATCCCTAAATGTGTGAAAGTGTAGTGAGAGTGATTGGTGAGAGTTTTTTGTAAAGCTTGTATTGGAAGCTTTGTAATTCTTTTGTGGGTATATATAAAAGAAGAGTTTTCTCTCAAATTATCCTCTATTATTGTGTGTTTATTCACAACAAGTGGTATCAGAGCTACGGTTCCACGGAGGGATCCCGAAATTCAGAAACGAAGTTTCGGTTCGGAAAGTCGATTCCAACGAAAGTTGTCGAAAATCGATTTTGAGCATACCATCGGACTTTTCACGGCGAGACGAGCACGGCAGTATTTTCCGGCGATCGAACGGAGGTCGGACGAAAGCTCACGCGCCGCACGCGCCGATCAGTAGCTGCCTCACGCGCCAGACGCGCGCATCACGCGCTTCACGCGCCAACTGAGGGAAGAAGACGACGCCACGTCAGCGTCCAGTCAGCGCACAGTCAGCGCCCAGTCAGCGCCACGTAAGCGCACAGTCAGCAGCCCAATCATCCGCCACGTCAGCGCCCTCAGCGCCACGTCAGCGCACAGTCAGCAGCAGCCAGTCAGCTGCCACGTCAGCGGTGCCTGGTAAATTTCAGATAGGTCCCTGAACGTTCTGAAAATACATTTGCCCTATACTTTCAGATATTTACAATTTAGTCCCTTAACATTTTGTAAATTGCAACATAGTCCCTGAAATTTTCCGTAATTTCACTTTGGCCCCTGAACTTTCGGAAATTGCACTTTGACCCCTGTAATTTCTGGAATTTATAATTTGGTCCCTGTGTCGGATTTTGACAAACGAAGTGTCATTTCCACCATTTTCGACCATTCCGGACGCAACGGTGAGGTCCGTTTTTTGAAATTCTGTTTAGAATTTTGATGATGGAGGGGAGCAACGGAAAAATGATTTTGTTAACCAGTACAAACTAATTCACATGGAGAGGAAGGATGAAAGACCTTCTGTATGTGAATGACTATGATGGACCGGTATTTCTGGAGGAGAAACCAGAAGGAATGACCGATGGAAAGTGGGCTAATCTTCACCAGAAAACATGCAGTACTATTCGTCAGTGGATCGACGATAGTATCGTCAACCATGTCAGTGAAGATGCAAATGCACGTACCTTATGGGGAAAGCTGGAGGAGCTTTTCCGAGCAAAGACTGGCAACAACAAGCTGTACTACATCAAGAAGATGATGAGTTTGAAATACCAGGAAGGTACAGCTATGGCGGATCATATCAATGACTTCCTCGGAACCATGAAGGAATTGTCTGGATTGGGCATAGACTTCGGAGATGAGGTAAATGGTTTAATACTCCTTAATACGTTACCAGAATCTTGGGAAACGTTCAGATCTACGGTGATAAATTCAGCCGCAGATGGGAAAGTCACTATGGAGATGGCAAAGACCAGGATCTTCGAGGAAGAAAAGAGGACAAGAATGCAGGAGTCAGCATCAGCCTCAACCTCAGAAGCTCTAGTGACAGAAAAGAACACCAGAAGGGGGAGGAGTAAAAGCCGAGGCCCAGGGAGATCAGACAAGAACCGAGGGAAAACAAGAACGAGGGATATTGAGTGTATCACTGTAAGAAGAAAGGCCATATGAAGCGGGATTGCTACAAACTGAAGAACGAGCAGTCCAGGAGAGATGGTGACTCTAATCAAGAAAGAGTTGCTACTACCACCGAGAAAACCTCCAAAGATTTCTGCATAATGTATGAAGAAAATGTTGTGAATCTTGCCAGCCACGAGACCAGTTGGGTGATAGATAGTGGCGCATCCATACACGCCACATCTCGTAGAGACTTCTTTTCATCTTACACACCAGGGGACTACGGTGCTGTAAGGATGGGGAATGACGGACAGTCCAAAGCCGTCGGTATTGGAGACATCTGCCTTGAAACAGAGAACGGGACAAGGCTAGTGTTGAAGGGAGTCAAGCACATCCCAGATATCCGGTTAAACCTGATCTCAACAGGCAAGCTGGATGATGAAGGTTTCTGCAGCACCTTTAGTGACGGATGTTGGAAGCTCACTAAAGGATCGATGGTCGTGGCACGAGGTAAGAAAGACTCAACTCTGTATTTGATGCATGCTAAGCTTTCCAATAGTAGCATAAATACAGTCAACAGTAATGAGGCAGCCGAGTTATGGCATAAAAAGCTCGGTCACATGAGCCAAACAGGGATGGAGATACTACGCAGGCGGAATGTTCTTCCGGAATTGAAGAACTCACACTTACGGAAGTGTGAACACTGCATTGCTGGAAAGCAGAACAGAGTATCCTTCCAGAGCTCCCCGCCTCAACGGAAACCGGAGGTACTAGATCTCATACATTCAGATGTATGTGGTCCGATGCAGATACGAACACTCGGAGGGTCACTGTATTTTGTGACATTCATTGATGATCATTCAAGGAGGATATGGGCATACACCTTGAAGAGAAAAGATCAAGTGCTAGGAGTGTTCAAGGAGTTTCATGCTTTGGTGGAGAGAGAAACCGGCAAGAAACTGAAGTGCATCAGAACAGACAACGGTGGAGAATACAGAGGTCCGTTTGATCAGTACTGCAAGACGCAGGGAATCCGACATCAAACGACACCTCCGAAGACACCTCAGCTGAATGGCCTAGCTGAGAGGATGAACAGAACCTTGTGCGAGAGGATCAGAAGCTTGCTGTCACAAGCCAAGCTGCCGAAGACATTCTGGGGGGAGGCACTCATCACAGCAGTACATGTTTTGAACATGTCCCCAGCGGTCGCACTGAAAGGTAATGTTCCTAACCAAGCTTGGACAGGTAAAGAAGTGTCATACGAACACTTGCATGTCTTTGGGTGCAAAGCTTTTGTACACATCCCAAAGGACGAGAGATCCAAACTTGATGCAAAGACGCGACAATGTGTCTTTATTGGCTATGGTCAGGATGATTTCGGCTACAAACTCTATGATCCTGTGGAGAAGAAGATTGTCAGAAGCCGAGATGTTGTCTTTGTTGAAGACCAGACCATAGAAGATATCCAGAAGGATATGAAAACAATGCCTCAGCAATACAGAAATGTGAATCCAGAACCTCATACACCGGTGCCAGTACGAGTTGAAGATGAGGTTCCCAGACAGGAGGGTACAGGTGATGAAGCTCCCAGAGATGATGATCATAATCAACCACCAGTACCAGAAGCTACACACCAACAGTTCCACAGAGAAGGTCTGACAGAGAGAAGCGACGACCTTCAACCAAATACTCTGCATATGAGTATGTGTGCTTACTGACGGGGGAGAACCCGAGAGCTATCAGGAGGCTGTGGAAACAGAGGACAGAGAAAAGTGGGAGGAAGCCATGCAAGATGAGATGAAATCTTTGCATGACAATCACACTTTTGAGTTGGTGAAATTGCCAAGAGGCAAACGGGCTTTGAAGAACAAATGGGTGTACAGGGTGAAGCAACAGGAGCACACTTCACAACCCCGGTACAAAGCCAGACTAGTTGTCAAGGGATTCAATCAGAGGAAAGGCATTGACTTCGATGAAATCTTCTCTCCAGTTGTGAAGATGTCATCCATCAGAGTGGTACTCAGCTTAGCAACAAGCCTCGACCTGGAAGTTGAGCAGATGGATGTCAAGACCGCATTTCTTCAAAGGGGTCTGGAAGAAGAAATTTACATGGAGCAACCAGAAGGCTTCAGAGTCAGCGGGAAAGAGGACTATGTGTGCAGACTCAGGAAAAGCCTATATGGTTTGAAACAGGCACCGAGACAGTGGTACGTGAAGTTTGAGTCAGTTATGGGGGAGCAGGGATACAAGAAGACCACTTCAGACCATTGTGTATTCGTTCAGAAGTTTTCTGACGATGATTTTATCATCTTACTATTATATGTAGATGATATGTTGATAGTTGGCAGGAATCAATCAAGGATTGATAATTTGAAGCAGCAACTGAGTAAGTCTTTTGAGATGAAAGACTTGGGGCCAGCTAAACAAATTCTTGGCATCAGGATCGGTCGTGATCGGAAAGCCAGGAGGTTATACTTGTCACAGGAGGAGTACATCGAGAAAGTACTTCGGAGATTCCAGATGGACAAGGCTAAAGCGGTTAGCACTCCTCTTGCTACCCACTTTAGATTGAGTACGCAGCAGAGTCCCTCTACTGAGACAGGGAAGGAGGAAATGAAACAGGTTCCATACACCTCAGCAGTGGGAAGTCTTATGTATGCCATGGTGTGCACGAGGCCGGACTTAGCACACGCAGTTGGATTGGTCAGCCGGTTCATGTCAAACCCAGGACGGGAACACTGGAATGCTGTCAAATGGATTATGCGGTATCTTCGAGGCACATCCAAGATGAGGTTATGTTTTGGAAGTAGCGACAAACCAGTGTTGATGGGCTACACCGATTCAGATATGGCAGGAGATGTGGATACCCGAAAGTCTACTTCGGGTATCTGATTACTCTCTCAGGAGGAGCTGTGGCATGGCAGTCGAGGTTGCAGAGGTGTGTTGCACTTTCTACAACAGAGGCAGAATTCATTGCAGCGACGGAAGCTTGCAAGGAATTGCTGTGGATGAAGACATTCGTCCAGGAATTGGGTTTCAAGCAGGAGAAGTACATTTTGTACTGTGATAGTCAGAGTGCTATCTATCTCGGTAAAAATTCCACATTTCATTCGAGGTCAAAACATATCGATGTGAGGTATCACTGGATACGGGACGTCCTGAGCTCAAGGCTATTAGAACTCAGGAAAATTCACACCGACGACAACGGTGCCGATGTGTTCACCAAGGTTTTACCGAAGGAGAAGCTTGAAATCTGTCGTGCCATAGCCGGGATGACAAAACTCTCCACATAGTCAGAATGGGGAGATTCAGAGAACTACGATTGGCTTGATCCCATCTCAGGGTACGTAGGCAGTCATACAGATGCAGCCAGGGGAGGATCCTTTGGAGGATCCGGATTTGGATGATTAATGGTCGGCTCAGATTTTGGGAAAATCTTCACCGAGGGGAGATTTTTGTGAAGACAGCTGTGCTTTGCATGGCTAACAGCCATGCAAAGCGTGTATGTGCTGTGTTGCCAGTTGCAACACAGCTGCAACACGTTTCCACCAAAACGTGTTGCAATAGTGCACACGTTTTGGTGGTTATTTAAGGAGCCCAAAAATCATTGTTAGAAGCATCCCTGAAAATCCCTAAATGTGTGAAAGTGTAGTGAGAGTGATTGGTGAGAGTTTTTTGTAAAGCTTGTATTGGAAGCTTTGTAATTCTTTTGTGGGTATATATAAAAGAAGAGTTTTCTCTCAAATTATCATCTATTTGTGTGTTTATTCACACAACAGTGTCGTCAATGGTGGCTGTTTTCCGACGAAGGATAAGCTTAAAGATTTCGATGATTTTTGAGTATTTAGGACTCCTGTTTGAGGTGACCGATTATGTGGCCCCATGTGTTCGGATCGTGTTAAGTAGTTTTCTTCTCTTCGACGGTGCTAGTGCATTCCTAGAGGCATTAAATTATATTTAAGAAAATTGTAAAATTTCCACCCGACCGAACCCCCGACCAGAAATTTTCAGGTTGGACAACGGGGTTTGATAATAAAACCCGACCTGACCCGACCCGATCATATAGTATTTTTATTATTTTTCTTATTTTTATAAAAAAAATTATTAATTTTTTTAAAAGTTTTTACTTATACTTCATTTGTTTATTATTTTTGTTGTATTAAAACTTTATTGATAATTTTTGGGACATAAAATAACTGATATTTATATTTTAAAATAAGTAATTCATTAAAAAAATTATTTTTTTCTGACCCGACGACCCGACCCGCACCCGATCGGGTCTCACCTTCGAGTGACCCGACTCGCGACCCGATCTTCGCGTGATCCGACCCGATCGGGTCTCACAAAATTTTAAAAAACCTGACCCGTGAACACCCCTAACAGGTATTTACATTTATCCATGAGAACGTTTTAGATATTTTTCATATGATTTTATATCTTTAGTAATGAAGATCCCGAGATTTGTTTTGAAATTTTTATATTTTTGACCATTTGACTATGTCATGCTATGACTCTTTGATCGATTTGTTGTGACTTTTTACATTTTGACTAATCTTGTTATAATTTTATTTTATTTATTTATCCTGTTCTCATTCACTCCGGTTTTGGTTGTGATAGATCACTAGCTTAACTTTATATTACAATAGTCATTCTACGATTTTATAATCGAGAAAATTATAAGGTTGTTGTTGCACCTTAGATAATAAGGCTTGCATGTCTGTGTTTTTTATAAGTTCTGTTCTAATTGCAGCAAGGAAGTTAAAAAATGGAACCGACACATCACAATTCACAATAACTCCAATAACTTTGGCACAGTTCTGGTGTTTGTATCACTTGCTCCATTAATCTTTCAAACTCTTGTGATTAATCTTGAAAATGAAGTGTCTTCCCAAGATATATTATCTCCAATTTTGAACAGTTTCTACCACAACAACCAATTCACTGACATAAGTGGAAGCCTTCTATAATCTACTATTTATCATGCTGTCCATCCTTCCTTATATACAACTTAAATAATAATAGTATCTTATATGTAGTATGATGATTATAAGAAATCCTAAAGCTGAATCATAATTATAAAAGATAAACGAGTTTTTACAAAAGTCTCAATTATAATTACAATTGAAAAATAACTTTTTTAAAAAGTCTAATCTATAATCATTATTGTCTATAATTATTATAAAAGACAAAATATATATTTGTCTATTTTTTTCAAAGTAAATAAAGCTGTCTAAAATAATAGAGGCGAATCTTGACTTCTGTTTAAAGACGTTCCAGTATGGTCTCTTATTTGATGGGAAAGAAAAAAAGCTTTCTTAGTTTCATATCCAGTACATTAGCTGCATGATTTTCTATTTCCGTATCTATTAAATGATGAGACAGGACAAGTCCTAATTACAGGGTTATCCTAAGTTCTGACCCTATGCGGAATTACAAGCAATAAACAGGACAAGTCCTAATTACTGCTACTATGGAATTGAAACAGGCAATTACCAAATCAACCAACAATAATAACATCCACAATATTAATTTAAAACGAAATATAAATTGCAGAAAATAAATCAATCACACAAAATTCAACACAATAATTTTGGTGACGAAGTGGAAAACTCTTCTGAGTAAAAAACCACTCCGGGTATAGGCTACCACCCTAATCCACTATATCGAGAAAAACTTACAGCGATGGTCAAGATCTATGGTGGCAACTCCACCGACTCAAGTACCTCTATACTGCAAGAACTCAAGGAACTCCTCAAGCCCGCGACCCACGGTTTTCTTCAGAACCTCTGAAGTCTCTGAGTAGATTGTATCACCTCTGAACGCCGGAACTCCGACTACCAAAACTCCTCCTAAAGAACTCTAAAGGATTAGGGATTTTGGGTTAAGTTGTGTTGAAGGTTTATCAAAGAAGGATTCACACCTTTAACAAAGAAGACAGGAAGATGAAAAAAGTCTTCAAGGTGGAATCAATGAGAGTTGAAAGCTTTGAGAGATTTGGCTCAAGGGAAAAGTGTTTCAGCTCTATTTCAACTACCAGGGAATGGCGGCTAAGTGTTATATTTATAGCTAGGGTGAGAAGCTAGGGTTTTGCAGGCCAAAATCGCGTTCAGATCGTAGTCGCGTTCGAACGGTTACTCGAACGCAACACGAACGCGCCTTTTCTGTGTAGACTCGTTCGAACGCAACTCGAACGCACAACGAACGTGAACTCTCTGGAATGATCTCGTTCGAACCCAACAAGAACGTGACTCGAACATTTGCTCTCTGGAATTCCCGTTCGAACCCAATAAAGAATGTGCCACTAACGCCACACGTTCGAACCCAATAACGAACGCAGCACCAACGCCAATCGTTCGAACACTTCAACGAACGCACCACGAACGCATGTCTGATGCACAGCAGCCAGAAACCAGTCCAATTGCACAAAGATCTTCATGATAAATTACAACTCAATTGAACTTGTTTTGTCACGGACACATGCCAATAAAAATGGAACTCATAATCTCCCCCTTTGGCATTCCGTGACAAAACACTACCTAATACAAAGACTACTGTAATAGACCCAAAAAGAAAATAGTCAACTGTCAACCATCAGAACAGTGACTTATTACAAATGGACTCGATCTAATACCTAACCAAGTAGTCTTGAAAACAATACCGCCACAGCAACAAACCTGTTTACCTGAAACATCCACACACAACAGTATACCGTGAAAAGCATTGAGATTATCAAGTATAATTTAAACAGGTAAATCATTTTTCTCCCCCTTAATCTGAACTCTCCTGAAACAGGACAAATCACCATTTACTCCCCCTTTTTGTCACGAAATGACAAAGTAAGCATACAGCAGGAGAAACAACAAGCACATATTAAAACTTACTCCCCCGCACAAACAGGTACACAAAAATATCATAAGAATAAAACGGGAAGCAAATAACCAAAAACAGATATCAGACAAATGTTTGCAAACCATCTCATACTCAATCAAAAGGGTGAGAGTACATCATAACAGGTTACAAAAAAAATATGATCCCAAAAAGAAACAAACTTCTCCTAACTTAAACAAAGCCCAGAAAATAAAGCAAAAACTGCTAGTCAGACTCCTAACTGGAAGAAGAACCCTCATTATCAGAAGCCGCATGACAATCTGCAATATGGCGTGCAAACTGAGCTTGCAAGCTACGAACAGTCGTACGAATCTCCGATTAGCCTCCTGAGAGTAGACGAAGCTCGGCCAGGATAGAGGCCTGAGAGTCTAAAAGGCGCTGGTAAAAATCTGGAGGAGGACCAGCGGAAGAGGAGGAGGCAGCAGCCGCCGAGGCAGTCGGGGTAGGAGCAGGAGCAGGATCAGGAGCCGGAGCAACCGCTGGAGCAGGAGCACGAGCACGAGCATGGGCAGGGAGATGAGCAGCTCCCGAGGAGACAGTCTGACGGCCTATGGGCTTGAGCAGAGGGAGAGGGGGATCATGAACAAAGCCAGGGATCAGAGCCGAGATGATACGGCGAATAAGACATCCATAAGGAAGAGTGTGAGCAGTATATGAAGCAGTGCGAATGCGGGTCATCTCTCGAAGGATCACACTAAGGATGTCAATAGAAAGACCATGTTCTATGGCATAAAGAAAGGCAATCCTGACAATAGGTTGGGTGTTCACATGCGATTTAGGCCAAAGATTGTGGCAGACAATCCGATTGAGCAAACGATAGGAGGGGAGCAACGTGGCAACAACAATAGTACCCCCGACAAACGGACGATGTTGTCCGGAGGCAACATCCAAAATCAGCTGATCAGAAGGGCCTTCGGTAGGAGGCCAGGGGTACTCGGGATAAGGCACCTCAGGGATAACAAGAATCCGAGATAAGACCGAATGATCAATATCCAGGTAAGTGCCTCGAATGTACACAGAGAAAGAGGTGGAAGTAACTACCTCCATGTTGGAGTAAAATTCCTGGACAAGCTGGGGTGAAGGACCAGTAAAACCAGATAAAAGAGGCCCCCAACCTCGGTTGACTAACAGGGGAACAATCCCAGAGTCACGCAACTCATCCTCCAAGACGTTGCGCTCCAAAAACAAGCTACGCTGTGAGAAATGATCATCAAATAACTTGGCAGCAGCAGGACTACGAAAGCGATCACTAGGGAGAGAATCGCGAGGACGTTTCTTTGAGGCAACAGATTTCTTAGGCATCTAGAACACATAAGAAAAGCACAAAATAAGAAACAACCCAAACAGACCATAAAACAGAAGCTGTGAGAACCAAAGGGCGTTCGAACGAAGATCTTATAGCGTTCGAACGTGAAGGGGATGAACAAATGCGAAAACTCCCTCAACAGAAACAAATCACCACAAAAAAAACACCCCCAAATAGAAATAGACACAAAACCAATCAACCACAATCCCCTTGAATGAAGAAACAAGGCAAAATTCAAAAGGACCGAAACCCTAAAACCAGATCTCAAAAGAAAACATAAAAAAAGAGGAGATCTGTACCTTGATGATGGTGATGAGACCGAAATCAAGAGGATTAAGGCAAACCAAGCATGGATCTTACTTGGAAGGGCAGAGATTTGCGAGGGAAAACAGAGGAGACGGAGAAGCAGGGAAAAAAAAAACGTGCGAACGAAATAGGCACACGCCTATTTAAATATCCTGAAAACGTTCGAACGAGTGTCGAACGAGAGTCGAACGTGTGTCTAATGAACGTTCGAACGAAAAATAAAACGAAACACCAACGAAATACGTTCGAACGTAAAGGAAACGTTGCACGAACGAAAACAGACACAGTGCAAACCAGGAAAAGACACTTCAAACACGGACTGGAAGACACATCAAGAAAATACAAAGATACCCAGTCAGTATTCAGGTGATTATGACATGAAACAATATGCATCATTTTAAGAGAGGCTAAATACATCACTCATGCATATGACATAAACACCAAAGCATATAAAGCACTTGCGTGAAAAATAAAGAGCATAACGAATCAAGGCTTAAGACCTTATTTTATGAGCTGGATACAGCCAAAGAAATCCATCTCTAAACAGACCAAGTCCACAAAATAGGTGTTCAAACCCAGCACCACTAGGACCTGAAAATAAGCAACATTGGTTGCATGCTATAATATTTATCCCATAAATATCATGAGCTCATATTAAATAACTCTTTCGAGTGAAGGGTCTTTGCCCTTATCTTTTGAATTTGGCCATTTTTGGCTCTTTTGTACTTAAGTCTCATTTCATTTTAAAATTTATATCTTTTTACTTTTGCAAAGGGGATAGCAAGGTCATCTAGTCAAAGGTCACACTATTTAAATGACCAAGGAACGATAGAAATTAGATTGCCGGTCCAATAAACTCATACATGCGACCAAGCCTTGACAATTAAAATCGTGTATGTGAAGGTGCAAGCACAAGATATACCAAAGGTTTTTATCACACACACGCAAGTATATAGAGCATCAAGAAAAATAAAGCATATCATACATGCATAATCATATATCCTACATACCAGGATCACATGTATAAGCTTTTCATGCTCTAACAAGCCCAAAAAATAATAATTTTTGTCTTTTTCATTTTCTGTTTTTTTTTTTTGTATTTTTCAAATTTCAACAACTAAAAATAAAGACATAAACATGCTTGAAAAAACATCCAATGGTACGTGGAGTTGTATCCCGAGTGCAGATCACACTACCGTCCATTCGGAATCGGCTATGAAATTTATGTCCGGGTTTCCATCCTATATACCAATGGATATATAACAAAAACAAGACACACACACACACCCATATGCTGTGAAAACAGAATAAACGTGCAAAAACATAAAACACACGCACACACACACGCAATGGAAAAAAAAATGCATCTTTTAAGCAGAGTTACACCGAAGTGCACTCTCATTATGTCCATCAGGACACACAGATGAAGATGGAAATTCATCTTGCTTCTTCACCCAAATCTTTCTAGGAACCTCATCCACTTGAGAATTCCTAGTCAACAAATTAAGTTTCTCACTAAGGAATTTTGTCTGTTTTGTTAGTGCAGAAACTTGAGAAGCTAGATTTGAAGAGTCAAATCTAGGTGATACCTTTTTAGGCCTCTTCTTTTGCTTGTGAAGCATGAAGCACTTAGGCCTAATGTGTCCTGCCTTGCCACAATGATGGCAAACAGGCACAAACCTCGGATGAGAGCGAGGTTTACTCATAACACCTCTAAATTGAGGTTGGGAAACAGGACGAGGAACAACAGGAGGAGAACCATGACTACACACAACAGGTTTCTTACCCAAGTCACATTTAGCTGCTACAGGCACAGCTTTGGAAGTAGAAGCCTTATCACAGTTAGGCTCAGAAATAATACCTAACATACGGTCCACCTTTTTATTTCCACTAGAAAATGTGGACAATTGGGTTCTAGCATCTTCAAGTTCAGTCTCTAATATCTGGACTCTATTAACTAGGCTTTTGTTCCTCTCCTCTAGGTCATCAACCATCAAAAGGCTTTGCTCAAATTTAGCTTGAGCTTCATTCTTTTCTAGCTCAACAGTTTTCAGCCTTTTACTGACCTCTATATTAGTCTTCTTAATAGCTAAACTTTCATTAAACATTTCAACATAAGCTACTTGAAGACTTTCCTCATCTACAGACTCATCAAGAGAGACTTCTGAATCAACATCATTAACAACAATCTCTCTCTCATCAGTCACACTAGCAGTAAAAGCAATATAATTGCCTTTAGGAGAGTCATCACCTTCAGAATCACTAAGTGATGCTGCCATGACTTTCTTGCCTTTAGCCCTAAGGTATGTGGGACACTCAGATCTAACGTGCCCATATCCTTCACATTCATAGCATTGGGCACCACGGGATCTACTATCCTTATTATCTCCAGACTCACTTCTGATATGCCTACACTCTCTAGGCTTATTCTACCTATCGCTATTATAGCTATGACCACCTTTTTTAAGCTTAAGAAATTTCTTAAACTTTTTAGCAAACAAGGCCAAATCACGGTCCGTGAGAGTATCCTCATCACTAGACGAACCATGAACAACATCCTTCGCGATCTTCATCGCTATATTTTTGGGCTTTAGATTCCCAGGAAATTTCTTCTCATAAACTTGCAGTTTTCCTACGAGTTCTTCTAAATCAAGCTTATCGAGGTCATTGTTTTCCTCTATGGCGGTGATCTTGGGTAGGAATTTATCAGGCAGGGATCTAAGGATTTTTCTAACTATCCTATTGGTAGGTATAGTCTCACCTAGGTTAAAACTAGAGTTAACTATATCGTTAATCTCAGCATAAAATTCATCAAAGGTCTCATCATCTTTCATTTTGGCGACCTCAAACCTAGTGGCTAAATCCTGGAGTCTATTATTTTTAACAGACGATGTGCCCTCATGCACAGTCTGCAGGATGTCCCAAGCATCTTTGGCTATCTCACACATTGAGATTCTCCTAAACTCAGCAGAACACACAGCACCATGTATGGCATTAACAGCCTTGCTGTTCCTATTACTAGCATCAAATTCGTCCTTGGTCCAGGTCAATTTATCTTTAGGGGAAGAGACCCCATCAACAACAACAATGGGAGGTTTCCACCCGTTTTCAACAGTCATCCAGACCCTCTCATCTAAGGACTTAAGGAACGCCTTCATGCGAACCTTCAAATGTAAATATTATGTGCCATCAAAATATGGCGGACAATTCAAGGGTTGACTACGCTCCATAGCTAATGGGTCAAGGATCGAGTTCAAGCTCTGATACCAATTGAAAATACAGGGTTATCCTAAGTTCTGACCCTATGCGGAATTACAAGCAATAAACAGGACAAGTCCTAATTAGTGCTACTATGGAATTGAAACAGGCAATTACCAAATCAACCAACAATAATAACATCCACAATATTAATTTAAAGCGAAATATAAATTGCAGAAAATAAATAAATCACACAAAATTCAACACAATAATTTTGGTGACAAAGTGGAAAACTCTTCTGAGTAAAAAACCACTCCGGGTATAGGCTACCACCCTAATCCACTATATCGAGAAAAACTTACAGCGATGGTCAAGATCTATGGTGGCAACTCCACCGACTCAAGTACCTCTATACTGCAAGAACTCAAGGAACTCCTCAAGCCCGCGACCCACGGTTTTCTTCAGAACCTCTGAAGTCTCTGAGTAGATTGTATCACCTCTGAACGCCGGAACTCCGACTACCAAAACTCCTCCTAAAGAACTCTAAAGGATTAGGGATTTTGGGTTAAGTTGTGTTGAAGGTTTATCAAAGAAGGATTCACACCTTTATCAAAGAAGACAGAAAGATGAAAAAAGTCTTCAAGGTGGAATCAATGAGAGTTGAAAGCTTTGAGAGATTTGGCTCAAGGGAAAAGTGTTTCAGCTCTATTTCAACTACCAGGGAATGGCGGCTAAGTGTTATATTTATAGCTAGGGTGAGAAGCTAGGGTTTTGCAGGCCAAAATCGCGTTCAGATCGTAGTCGCGTTCGAACGGTTACTCGAACGCAACACGAACGCGCCTTTTCTGTGTAGACTCGTTCGAACGCAACTCGAACGCACAACGAACGTGAACTCTCTGGAATGATCTCGTTCGAACCCAACAAGAACGTGACTCGAACATTTGCTCTCTGGAATTCCCGTTCGAACCCAATAAAGAACGTGCCACTAACGCCACACGTTCGAACCAATAACGAACGCAGCACCAACGCCAATCGTTCGAACACTTCAACGAACGCACCACGAACGCATGTCTGATGCACAGCAGCCAGAAACCAGTCCAATTGCACAAAGATCTTCATGATAAATTACAACTCAATTGAACTTGTTTTGTCACGGACACATGCCAATAAAAATGGAACTCACAGTTTGCACTATAAATTGGGAATTAAAATATAGGAGGGATAAAGCCGGAATAGAAGCCATGGCTTGTTTCAAGGATTCAAAAGCAGCTTGAGCATGTGAGTTCCAATGAAAGGCCTTTTATTTAGCTTTCTTTTATGCCTTTCGTGATGTTTCATGGGGTACTGATCACTTCATATGCTCATTCACATTCAAGTTCATGTTTACGTTTTCGCTACGTGGTTCGATTTCAACATATGTTATATTTTACAGTTTGTAATCATGTTTCCATTTTAATATTTTACAGGTTCTTTTATGTCTTCAATTGGCGTTATATAGTTTCTAGTCATGTGATGATTTCACTTGACGTTATGCGTATTGCATTATGTTTCCATTTGATGTTTAGTCGTTTTCAGTCAGATTTCACTTGATGTTGAAGCAACTCATATCTTTTGAGGTCATGTTTACGTACTTTCGGATCAATTTATTTTTTCAAATCACGTTTACATGTTTGCAACCCTGACGTCTTGACGTGATTTTAAATTTTCACGTTTACGTGCGGCCACATTGTGATGTTTCTGTTTTCATGTTCCTTCATAACTTACTGTCATGTTATGAGATTTCAATCTAATTACAACTTTGTGTGTATATATATTTCAATTTCAACTTCTCAATTCATTTTGCTTCTTGGGTCATGAACTAATGGTACCACGAACAAAGCCGTGAGGGTGTAGGGTTTGGAGTTGAGATCCATCCTTATTGTGAGGCCCAAAGTGAGAAATACTTTGTTAATGGGTCCAGTTGAGTGACATGGTCTGTATGGCATCATGCTTTCGGGCTTATTGATGAAGTGCTTAAGACACTCTCATCTTTTTGAACTCCGGACATGATGTTATACCTTGATCCTTTTGTGTATTTTGAATTTTTTGACGAAATTCTTTTAAGGATGGAATGATGTAATAACCCTAAAAATTTTCTTAAGTTTTATTGACTTTTCACTTAAAAATCTTTGGTTAAATATTTGAATTTTTGACTTTAGAGCTTAATTGACAAATTTTTCTAAGTTTGCTTCAATTTTTATTTGACCCAAATTCAGGGGACTTGACTGAAATTTTCTAGCCCTTTATAAAAAATTTATTTTCTTCTCCCTCACAAAAACATGAGCCCATTTCCATTTTTTCTTCTTCTTTCTTTTCTATCTCTTCAAACGCATGTGAGAGAGAGAGCTCCGACCGATGGTGGCCGTTTTTCAACGAGTGAGTTGGGGGAAGGTAGAGCAAGGCACAATGAGCATTTTGGTGGTGGTGGTGTACTGATGGTGGCTGTTTTCCGACGAAGAATGAGCTTAAAGATTTTGACGATTTTTGGGTGATTCAGGGCTCCTATTTGAGGTGACCGGTTATGTGGCCCCATGTGTTCGGATCATGTTAAGTAGCTTTCTTCTTTTCGATGGTGCTAGTGCATTCCTGGAGGTATTGACTTATATTTAAGATTATCAGACTGTGTAGTTATTTGGGTGATACATTGCATAGTCAGATTATTGTTTGAATTTTGATTATTTATTTCATGACAGATGATCACATTTATCTGTGGGAATGTTTTTGTTATTTTTCATATGATTTTATATCTTTTGTTTTAAAGTTCTCGGGGTATGTTTTGAAATTTTTATATTTTGATCCCTTTTCACTAAGTCATCGATGATTCTTTCGACTGATTCGGTGTGAATTTTTACCATTTGACTGCTCTTGTTACAATTTTACTTTATTTATTTATCCCGTTATCATTCTTTCCACTTTTGGGTTGTTACAGATCACTAGCTTAACTTTATAATACAATAATCATTCTATGATTTTATTATCAAGAAAATTATAAGGTAGTTGTTGCACCTCAGAGAATAAGACTTGCATGTCTGTATTTTTTGTAAGCTCAGTTCTAATTGTTGGGGTTTAAGGGCGTTGGGCACAACTGAAACGCGGGTCCGGGCGATATCGTATTTTAAAAATTTTTCAAAATACCGAATAAATTATTCAATATCTAATATGAATAATTTATTCATATATTACCTAAATAAATTTATTTAATATCATATATTAACATAAATATAGTTGAAAACTCGCGAAACTTTTACGAAAACGGTTTTTTCCGCAAAATGGCCTAAAATGCGTTTTTGACCGGACCGACTACCCGACACTTATGGAAACTGCCCAGGTAAGATCCAATAGTGTCGGGACAGTTCATGGGCTGCCCGAACAGTGATGGAATCACTGTTTTCACAGCCGTCACCCGGTTGGCTCAAAATCCACCCGGTAATGCCATTTTTGACCGTTTTCGCTTATTTCAAGTCGGAAACACTTTCCGAAAATTGTGCCAACTCCCAAAACACATCCATTACATTCGTAAGACATCAAAAATACACATAACTTCCAGTTTTAATAGATCTTATCTGCAGAACCGAAATCACCCATTTTCATCCTTATAATCCAAAATTCCAAGATTAATCAAATTAATCAACACACCAAATCAAGTCACCACACATATGAATCACTCTAGAACAATTCTAGGCATAAAATGAGTGGATTTTACACTCTAGAATGGTAACTTATTGTCCAAGAACAATTTGAACAAAATTGGAATGAAACTACCTTAATTTCATCAAATTCATACTTCACACATGCTTATTACTTCAATTCATCCACTAAAAATCAAAAGCCCCAAAATTTATGTAAATAAAGAAACCCTAGATCTCATAAGATCAACAAGGAAACAAGAAACAAATTTCTAAGTAAAGGGATTAGATGAATTACCTTTAATCCACTTAATTCCATAACTTCTTTCCTTGATTTCTTCATTTTCTTCATGTATTCTTGAAACCATTTTAGAACCCATTTTTGGAACATATTTCGACAGTGAAGGGAAAGCCAAAATGAAAAAAAAAATAACTTTTTTCTCTTAACTTTGGAAAGTGGCTTGAATGGTATATATCTTTTGTCAAAATTTTTCAATTTTAATTAAATAAAAATTGGCTTGGTAAAAAGTGTGACACTTGGCAAATTATTTGCCATATATTACAATTAATACATTTTAAATAATTAGCCAACACTTTACAAATGTATAAATTATAGTAATAATAATTCAATAATTGAATCAATCATTACTAACTTTACAAATATCAAGCTACCATTTGCCAATTAATGTGTATCTAATCTAATTATGTATCAAAAACAAATACACATTACAATGACCAAAAAAATTTTCCCGACATGTGTAAATTCGTTTACCAATTAAACGATTCGAATTAACTAATTTAATCCGATGAAGTATTATGAATAATCCATATTATTCATATCGAGTTACCCAAGTGCTCAACGAGTACACTTGATATTGTGGGACTCTCTAAGTTTAGGTTTATCCGTCACGAAATCCAATTTCGTGTCCATAATCCACCCACCCATGGATTTTGACGACCACGGATAATCTCGCTAAACTATGCAAGTCGAGGTCATATCATACGTATAATCCCTCCGTCACAGGCTATCCGTATTATACCTGGGATATAGATCAGAATGTCAAATATGTTCGGTATAATACCGTCGACTTTCAATTTACGATCACGAAATAACACTCGAAACTGGTTTCCGACGTTATACCACGACCATGGATTTACTAGATCGTAAACACGTGAGGATGCCTATGCCCTGTACACAGGACTGACGGATCCTATCTTGATACACACCGAATATCATGAGCATCAGTCCACACCCAACAAACAGGCGGAGGTCTGATCATGGATAGATCGTTGACGTGACTGCCATCAAAGTGTGGAGGATAACTCATATATCCCACTGTGGTATCTCAAGTCAAATGACCACTATGCTCGCTCAACTCGAGAAGGTTCCTATTGACGTTGGTGTACCATCTATTAGGAAACCTTCCTTGAGTCTTTCAGTGTCTTATCAAATAAACACCTACATGTCTATACGAGTCTCCCGAGACTCATGGTTCACTGGGATAAACCATCGGACCAAGTCACGATATACGACATGTACTGGTCTCAGCGGATTTTACTAACTGACCCACGTTAGTAAATCTTGACCATGAACTTTATTTAAGGATATACATCTTATAGTGCACTTCCCAATGTCAATTACAAACTACGTTGTAACTGCCCACTATATTGTAAATCCTAGGGTCTTTGTCTAATATACACTTATCACTGAACCATATTCAGTTTCGATCCAATCGTAATCAGATAACTAATCATAATTAGATCGAATAGGTGTATAAAAGACAAGGGTGCTACCACTAAAATTAGTAATATTATGGAAAATACAATTGTTCGTATTTATGAATCGGACATAAATATAATCTGGATTGGCACTCTGAGCACCAACCCTAACAATTTCTCCCACTTGCTCTAGTGTCAATCCTCGGTATCCTATACACATCTTAATATGTATCACATACTGTGGCCCTCAAGAGCTCACCACCACTCAAAAGGTAGGCATCAACAAGTAAGCCTGCTTTAACAAATTGAGTCTGTCCAACAAACTCAACCATTTGCCTTAACTAGCATCATTCATATTCTGTAGAATCAAATTTCACATCAATATGACTCAGATGCTATATCAGTATTGTGCTACAGCTGCTGAGTTGTCTAAGTATATATGGATCAAATCCAAAATACTTTGAGACAACCGCATGCACAAAACTAATATTAACACTTCTAATCATTGAGGTCATTTTGCAACTTCATAAGTCGATACTTTAAAATTTGCAACTAATTCAACAAGTTTAGTATAAGCAACAGTAACCTCCCACTGTATCTTTTCTGACTTTATATGACATAGACCATCTAATGTCATAATTAGAATTAAAACTAATTTGATCTTATGGTTGCTGACTAAATTCTCCATGAATTAGAAACTCATTCTTAATATCTCAAAGATCATAAAGAACATGTTTCAAGATCCATCATATGGTCTATAATATATCAAAATAACTTGTAACAATTACGATTAAATTGATATCTTTAATCGCACACAATATAATATTCATTATGCCATCATCCAATGATGCATAAGATTGACCCGAAAATCTAATCAATCTATCTTTCGACAAAAGTATCATCCTTTACGAAAGATGAATACTATATATATAAAAGACACATTAACAGTCAAACAGTTATATAACTATCATACAGATAGTCTTACTGTGTCCTTTATTAGATCGTATCTAATATGCGACTAATGGGAGTTTCTCACAAGTCTCTTAGTTTTATATCATATATAAAACTTTATATCAAATATAACAGAGACTACTCCCACTACAAACACGGAGAAAATAAGACTTAGGATATGTATTACTAGAATGAAATGTGTACGCTCCCACTTACCCTATTGACAAATACGTATTCTCTATACTTCGATAAATCCAGACAATCTGATTAATATCAAAAACAGAGAACACGGATTTCCAGAAAACTTATCTGAGTCTACAATAGGCTCTATAAGCTAGTATATTAAACTGTGATCTCAGCAGAATACAAACTCTAGGGCCATTCCAGAATGAACTTCTTCAAACAAAGAAATCACAACGGATCTCTCATTCGAAGAAATTACTCAAGAACGCCACTTTGTATTCTTTAGCCAAAATACACTGTTTAATATCAACATTAACCAACAGATCCTTAATTGTTCAATTAGTGTGACAAGAGACAAGCTTCCTCAGAGTCTACAATAGAATACTAAGTATAACCTACTCACTGTCATACTATAAAGGTCAAACCTTTATCAAACTTACTTCGCTTTTGCTGCGCAAACAATTTGCACATGTTATGAACTATTCATACCGAAAGCCTAATCAAATTCAAAACTTGATCGTAGTAAGCTATCAACAATCTTATATCTATGGTTCAAATGTAATTTTCAAAATCGATATCAAATATCGCTCCCACTATAAGTCATATGATAATTTTCTTCGATAAGAAAACAACAGAATCATTAAGTATCAAATACTTTGTAAATTATTCTGACATCCTATTGTACTTATATGGAAATTGTCTAAGCGTCTTTTCATCTTATTAATTAAGTAGTTCCATTACAGTTTATCATTCTCACATTTGACTTCACTAAGTCAAGTCCTTTCTACAATCGTCAACATCCAATGTCAACCATCAAGTAACAAAACAATTTCATTACTCGTGGTCATAGAAAAGATATTCTATCGAATAGAATACAATATTCTATTAAATAAAATAAATGATAAACCTATCACTCATACCTCAGAGGCATAAGTACTTTCAATTATATAACCATTATACAAAAAAAAGTTTCAAATCTCAAACTTTTCAAGATTCGAATTTTCTATTATACACATCATATATGTATTTGCAGAAACAAATGGAACCATAATTAAATAGATGAATTAGTGTTTCTATAGCATAACCCCAAGAGTATTGAAAACCAATTCGGTAACACTCAATATCCTCGAATCAAATCATATAAGATTTGATAACTCCCACTGACCAGTTCCATCACAATGGAATCGTTGAAGTTTAATATTGAGTAAGAATCAAATTCATTAAATAACCTTAGAATTAATTGCCTTAAATTCATGTGTTTGATTAAATCAAACATCTTCGAACAATTCAAAGACAGAGCAATGAATTTCTAAAGATAAGTTTTCAACACTTCAAATAGAATATCTTTGAACTATTCAAAATATTTCATCCGAGTTTCATTAGAAACATATTGACAGTTCTTGAACAATTCAAGACGTTCAACATGTTCTCTATCAAAAACACGTAACTAAGTTATGACAATTCATCAACTGAGTTATGAAGCAAAGAAAACTCTACAAGGTAATTTCCAATTCATTAAACTACATACATCCAATGTATTAGTCTAATAAATCGGTGGTCCAATGACAATCATTGGTTAAATGAGATTTAATCATGTCCTGAATACAATATTCATTAAATGGTTAAGGATATGTGGTGTGATCTCATATCAGACCATCCTTTATCATAAGGAATAAGCATCCAATGCTTTTGTGATAAAACCTCATAATACACAGTTCTAAGTTATTTATATTTTACCGAATATTTTTCTTAATGTTTATTTTTAATTAATGACATTACTAGTCGTATTAAAATATGTAACAACTGTTTATACAGAACAAGTAATTATCCAATAGTCACAAGTTCTGATATCAAATATCAAAATAGTTATTAAACATTATTTTAAATAACTAGTCGGGAGATCCGGTATCCAATACCTACAGTTGTCGTATTGTGAGAATCGATATTCTCTATACACAACTATACGTATATCCTTTCCTAAGCTTTATAATTTGCATTCAATTATTCACAACGATTGCAAATAATTGATTAGAAAAACTGTGTCAAACACACGACTTCTAAAAGTCGCTAAAGCCAATAAATGTCATTATAAGATAAACAAATACTAAAAGGGTTTTCCTAATGCCAGTTAAGAATCTCAAGACATGAACTATTCAAGTCAATTCTTACTGCATAAGAAACAATTCTTACTAGACTAATATCTAAAACCAAATGTTTATTTAGATTATGTAATCGTTACTTAGAAAGTAAGTCACAAACCATCTTGATTTTAAAGAAAATCGGAACAATAGTTTCCGATGGTTTCAACTAATCTAATAACATCTAAGTCTATTGTCTTTCTAGAACCTATTCTAGAACTACGCAACCATAAGTAAAGTCAGAAAACCTATATATTCAGGTAATATACTATGCAGTGGATAAGAAGCATAAATCTATAAACTATATAGATAAAAGGAAAACGAAAGCAGTAAATTCCATATAATTATGCACCGCTTGAGTTATGGATTTTTAACCCAGTAGTGTCTCCCACTACTTTACGTAACACCGTAATCCCCAACGGACAACGAGAATTCAATAATTAAATCGAACTCCATAGTGAGAGTAGGATCCCATGAATATATTTCGACTCACAGCTTTGGCACGTTCTCGCCTACGTATATTCATTAGGTAGACAACTCTTTGTCAATCACTCACCAGTGACTCCTGGTTTTGGTCCTGACCATTTCTCACTGTGACAGCTTTGGTACGTTCACAGGGAGGCGTATCAAAGGCTCCACTTGCCAATGACAAACTCAAGCTACCGATGTAGTCCTGACAGCTTTGGCACGTTCAGGATTTCCACTTTCACTTGAATTTGTCTCTTATCATATAAGTTCTACCAGCGCAAATGAACTACCATCAACCATAACTGCACAGCTTTGGCACGATACAGCTATAGCATCAGGAAATCATTTTCATCCGTATTGACAAGGCGGACTAAGGAACATGTATCCAATACACGTTACTTTACAGCCATATTTAAAGCGGGGATTTTCCTACGGAAGCCACACTCTACATCCAATGCAGAATTTAATCTAAATCATTTTCTAAATAATTCAATTCTACCTTATAACATATAACTCAATTTAACAATTAAATTTCTGTTACATATTCGTTGGCATAGAACTGAACAGTTAAGAAACATATCTAGATTTCTAGCATGTGCGAACATTAAAATTACATTATATATCATATATCAAGCATGAATAATGTAATGGATAAAGCATCAGACCTGCTCTAATACCATTTTTGTTGGGGTTTTAGGGCGTTGGGCGCAGCGGAAACGCCGGTCCGGGCGATATCGTATTTTAAAACTTTTTCAAAATACCGAATAAATTATTCAATATCTAATATGAATAATTTATTCATATATTAACATAAATATAGTTGAAAACTCACGAAACTTTTACGAAAATGGTTTTTCCGCAAAATGGCCTAAAATGCGTTTTTAACCAAACCGACTACCCGACACTTATGGAAACTGCCCAGGTAAGATCCAATAGTGTCAGGACAGTTCGTGGGCTGCCCGAACAGTGACAGAATCACTGTTTTCACAGCCGTCACCCGGTTGGCTCAAAATCCACCCGGTAATACCGTTTTCACTTATTTCAAGTCGGAAACACTTTCCGAAAATTGTGCCAACTCCCAAAACACATCCATTACATTCGTAAGACATCAAAAATATCACATAACATCCAGTTTTAACAGATCTGATCTGCAGAACCGAAATCACCCATTTTCATGCTTATAATCCAAAATTCCAAGATTAACCAAATTAATCAACACACATATGAATCACTCTAGAACAATTCTAGGCATAAAATGAGTGGCTTTTACACTCTAGAATGGTAACTTATTTTCCAAGAACAATTTGAACAAAATTGGAATGAAACTACTTTAATTTCATCAAATTCATACTTCACACATGCTTATTACTTCAATTCATCCACCAAAAATCAAAAGCCCCAAAATTTATGTAAATAAAGAAACCCTAGATCTCATAAGATTAACAAGGAAACAAAAGAAACAAATTTCTAAGCAAATGGATTAGATGAATTACCTTTAATCCACTTAATTTCATAACGTTTTTCCTTGATTTCTTCATTTTCATCATGAATTCTTGAAACCTTTTTAGAACCAATTTGTGGAACATATTTCGGCAGTGAAGGGAAAGCCAAAATGGAGAAAAAATAACTTTTTTCTCTTACCTTTGAAAAGTGGCGTGAATGGTATTTATCTTTTGTCAAAATTTTTCAATTTTAATTAAATAAAATTTGGCTTGGTAAAAAGTGTAACACTTGGCAAATTATTTGCCATATATTACAATTAATACATTTTAAATAATTAGCCAACACTTTACAAATGTATAAATTATAGTAATAATAATACAATAATTGAATCAATCATTACTAACTTTACAAATATCAAGCTACCATTTGCCAATTAATATGTATCTAATATAATTATGTATCAAATATAAATACACATTACAATGACCAAAAAAAATTTCCCGGCATGTGTAACTTCGTTTACCAATTAAACGATTCGAATTAGCTAATTTAATCCGATGAAGTATTATGAATAATCCGTATTATTCTTATCGAGTTACCCAAGTGCTCAACGAGTACACTTCATATTGTGGGACTCTCTAAGTTTAGGTTTATCCGTCACGAAATCCAATTTCGTGTCCATAATCCACCCACCCATGGATTATGACGACCACGGATAATCTCGCTAAACTATGCAAGTCGAGGTCATAGCATACGTATAATCCCTCCGTCACAGGCTATCCGTATTATACCGGGATATAGATTAGAACGTCAAATCTGTTCGGTATAATACTGTCGAATTTCAATTTACGATCAAGAAATAACACTCGAAACTGGTTTCCGACGTTATACCACAGCCATGGATTTACTAGATCGTAAACATGTGAGGATGCCTATGCCCTGTACATATGACTGACAGATCCTATCTTGATACACACCGAATATCATGAGCATCAGTCCACACCCAACAAACAGGCGGTGGTCTGATCATGGATAGATCATTGACATGACAGCCATCAAAGTGTCGAGGATAACTCATATATCCCACTGTGGTATCTCAAGTCAAATGACCACTATGCTCACTCAACTCGAGAAGGTTCCTATTGACGTTGGTGTACCATCTATTAGGAAACCTTCCGTGAGTCGTTCAGTGTCTTATCAAAAAAACAACTACATGTCTATACGGGTCTCCCGAGACTCATGGTTAACTGGGATAAACCATCGGACCAAGTCACGATATACGACATGTACTGGTCTCAGCGGATTTTACTAACCGACCCGTGTTAGTAAATCTTGACCATGAACTTTATTTAATGATATACATCTTATAGTGCACATCCCAATGTCAATTACAAACTACGTTGTAACTGCGCACTATATCGTAAATCCTAGCGTCTTTGTCTAATATACACTTATCACTGAACCATATTCAGTTTCGATCCAATCGTAATCAGATAACTAATCTTAATTAGATCGAATATGTGTATAAAAGACAAGGGTGCTACCACTAAAATTAGTAATATTATGGAAAATACAATTGTTCGTATTTATGAATCGGACATAAATACGATCCGGATTGGCACTCTGAGCCCCAACCCTAACAATTTCTCTCACTTGTTCTAGAGCCAATCCTCGGTATCTTATACACATATTAATATATATATCACATACCGTGGCCCTCAAGAGCTCACCAGCACTCAAAAGGTAGGCATCAACAAGTAAGCCTGCTTTAACAAATTGAGTCTCTCCAACAAACTCAACCATTTGCCTTAACTAGCATCATTCATATTTTGTAGAATCAAATTTCACATCAATATGACTCAGATGCTATATCAGTATTGAGAGCTTGGAGGACGAAGCTTTCAGTTAGCCATTAACTCTCCAAGATTTTGCAATTTGCAATTAACACTTCTAAGATCTAAGTATAGATCTATGAAGATCCTTTAATTTCAACATCATGGTTTAAAGATTTAATCCTTAGTTATGATGAGGAAATTAAGGAGTCATTGCGGCAAGGTTAACGGTTTAAGCACTAAAGTTATCATCACATGAATCTTCCAAAGATCATGCTCTACTATTTGCTCAACTCCGGGCTTAGGCCTGAGATGTCATTTTATCAAATAAAGTAACTTCTCGATTCTCAAGACTATCTTGAGGTTCTATTCCAAATCTGAAAATTAAACTATTAAATACATTTTCATCCATGATTATGTTTTAAATGTTAAACTTTCAGTATCTTGATTCTAATAGTCCAACTATTTAATCAACGATTTCAGGTACTTTTATATATAATGATTACTATAGTCCAACTATATTAATCAACTATACTGTTAATTTATAAAATTCAATTATATTGATTACAATAATCCAATTATAAAATCAACTATTAATTGAAATAGTTTGAATACAGTCCAACTGTTTAATTAAAACAACATTAAATATTAGTCCAACTAATAGATTAATTTATTTGACGAAAAATGAAATGTGCACGTATGACAAGTATCTAAACGAAATTACAAATCTAATACTTGCCTCCCACTATTTTTCGGCGAGCCTCTAACCCTCTATTGAGTACTCGGAAAACCTTGTTTCCTAGTGGACTAGGATCCCGTTAAATAACACACAATCTTGACTTTGGCCAACAAATTGTATGATACTTAACTAGGTAGATCTCTAAGATCAATTGGATCTCATCCAATTCCTAGATCCAGTAGGTGGACATCCAAGTCCGAAACACATATCTTATATATTCCAATATATCCAATATATTCACTAACCTTTTTCCTCTGAATCAATTAAGCCTTGGCTTTGGCACAACAAACTTAATGACAGTTAAGCGGAACCCATTGACCTTGGAAAGCTTCGTAATCAATGTCGATGGAAAAGAAGTGACCTTGACTTTGGCCAACAAATCACAACTTGGACAAGACACCGATATAGAACAAAGCCTTCATGATTCAAACACATCAGCGACGGACAAAGGTCTTGACTTTGGCCAACAAACCTGTGCCAGTCTTGGATCTTGAGTAAGAATCACTCAATGGAAGGAAAAACGCTTAATATGTAGTGAGGGTTTTTCCCGTAATTGGCAACCAATTAATTATCTTTGTTAAGGTCTCATCAGCATACACCCTTAAACATGCATTCTAAACACATAATAAGGCGCATAAATAAATATAATAATGATATGCGGATGGATATTTAAACATTGTTCCTGGAACAAATCTCTCCATTTCCTCTCTCCCGCTAGCACAAGTATTACTTCTACCCGATTACATAACACTTCTAAAAAAACCTCATTTACATTGAGGGGAATAGGTGAGAAGAGAAATACACAGAGTCAAGAGGTAATAGGCTGGACACGCAGGTCCAATTAATAAATTCTAAATTTATTACAATAATTTCCAAAATTGTCCCACCCATCTAATATCTATCTGATATACATTATTCATGCATCGCAATCATGTATTCACACAAGTATGTTTTCAATCAATCTAATCCAATTAATTAATCTGAATATTAATGACCATCTAATGTTCAAACAACGATTTGATTTTGCGCGAGTCCAACTCATTTTGCGAATAAGTACTCAAAGTATGAATTCCTGAATTATATTAAACTACAACATTAAATCCAATTTAATTTGCATTTAATACTAATTCACTATTTAATTCCAAATTAAATAATTACACTTTTACATTCGCCTTTACGACTTAGATTCTAAATCTAGTCTTAACGGGTCTCAAAGCCCGATTAACATCCAATGTCGTCTAATTAAAGTCCAATGGGCTTTCAATTAATTTCTTAAGGCGTGGGCTTCGGCAACCAAAGCCCAATCAAGGAATAACCCCATAAGCCTAGAAATCAATTTTGGCCCATTAGGCCCAATAGTTATATTTGGACTTTATCGATATGGTTTTGGGCCCAATTGGATCCAAACAATTTAGCCTAAACCTAACTTGGTACAACCAAGCCCATTAAGCCCAATTACAACTTTACAAGCCCAATTCCAAATTTGGCCCAATTAATTAAATTACCAAAATTCCAAATTTCATAATTTAATTAACCTAAAGTGTATGCCATAATTAATTAACCAAATTAACATTTCCAAAATACTAATTCACTCAATTAATTATGCTCATTATCATCAACACATGTCCAACACATTTGAATCAAAAAATCATATCATTTCATGCTCAATAGGTCACGGTAATCTAGGGTATTTAATGTCCGATTTCATTTTCAATCCGATTGAATTTTAAATCAACATTTCCCAAATGATTTCAACTCATCCAATGATCAAAATCAAAAAATCACCATGACTTCTAGGGTTCACATGTCTCGGCCAAGCCTCATATATTGGGAAAAATGATCCAATCCAGTTTTCACAAAATTGATCACAAATAACTCCAAGTCATTCATTTACAAGCATGCTCAAACAATTAATTTCACTCAAACATGCTCAAATTCAATTTACCCAATTTTAACCCTAATAAAGTTTCATGCTCAAAATGGCTCAAGATACCATTGTTGGGTTTCTCTAAGGTCCCGAGAATCAAATCAAGCAATGAAACATATATGTGAATACTCGTAAAAGCATGACGGAATCATACTTACAACGATCGGCTTTTGCGACGCGAGGAACAACAAAAATCGTCAAGCTTTCCTCCAAGGTGGCTCACGACTTTCTTTATTTTTGAGCTCCAAAACTTAGGCCATCATGGTCAACCAAGCTCCAAGCTTTGTTTGTGATTTCATGCCCACGTGTGGGTTTCCCTATCACCTTCCCGAGACTCCTAAAGCGTGCTAGCACTCCGGAAATTTTACCGCAAAATTTCCCTTAGCTTCTCCTTCAATTCACGGCAATAGCATAAAAATGAAGAAGAAAAATGGCCATTGGCCGAGAGAGTGAGAGGAGAGAAGAGAGAAAGAATGTTGTGTTTTGTTTGTTGGAGATTTGTGTATCTAATACAAAAATTTCACTTTAAAAAAGTCAAAGGCATTTAAGCCTACAACCACCACCATCAACTTCCATCACTATTCACATCAAAAGTGACTAGACATCACGTCACTCAAAAGTGACAAGTGATTTTGACGCTTGATGTGACTAGTGGTTTGACGCTTGATGTGACTTATGGGCCGCACTTAAATTCGTAATGCGAATGCGCCCGCAAACACTCCCGGGCTCGGGTTCGCTAATTCGAAATTAACAAATTTTCTGTTGCGCCGTAATTAAATAATTATGCCTAGCAAAATTACTATTCACGTCGCTAACGAATTAATTCTAAATTAACTCGTTCGGCCGAATTAAAATGTAATTTTAATTCTGCGTCGAAATCTAATTTAGTTTAATATATAGAATATTTTAATTTATCGATTAATTCCAAATTAATCGTTCTCTCTCTTTAAATAATATTTTATCCCAGATAAAATATCTCTGTAATTAATCCCAGATTAATTTTCTCTCTCATCTAATTAATCTCAGATTAATAAAGTGTGAGTCATACATCATCGGTGAATCTTCAGGAAGCGACCCATGAGATCCCCGGATATGTTGGCAGTAAATCTGGTCGTCGGACTATCCGAACACGTACGTACATAGTACTACATTTTTACCGATTTACAAGACAATGTTGGCTTCTAGCAAAGCGTCATGCCTACCCAATTCTCTAGAAATATCCTTACAGGAATATGTGATCTATATCAAGCGTAGTATACGTATTATTGTGTATATCGATCCAGTATCGGATGTTCACGTGCAATGCCTGAGGGTGGAATTATGTTTGCCCCGTACGAAGCATATATCGGATGTCTGGTAACTAGTCTCTATAATCGGATAACTATGACCTAGTCATATTATCCCGATGACTGCAGTACTTAAGAGTACTAGTTCCGTATCCTACGTGATCATCATCTCCACTATAACTGAAGTGATACTTCCATCTTGACATCACACCCAATACACTACGATTCTCAATATACCCAGAAGAGGCATACACAGAACCGGTTAAAGCCCTGGATGACCAAAACCAAAGTATATTGATTGTCGCAAGTATTAGCGGTGCAAGTCTCAGGTTAAGACCAAATACACCTATCCTGATTCGGACTTCCATAGACACATAGTTAGTCTCAGGTTAAGACCAAATACACCTACCCTGATTCGGACTTCCATAGACACATAGTTATACTACCAATGGAATTCCGATGGGTCTATCCAGAGCGAAGATGTTTTTTGTACCATCGGTAAAACACAACCTCTTATTACACTTGCATGAGTATCCAATACCCAAATATATGAGAACTATGCTATTATGCTCCCATAACAAGCACAAGTGTAATACTAGTCTATTCCGCATTATCGATGTCCAATCTCGATAATACTACGACTAGGGATATTTAATGATTAAAACCTTCGTGGATTGATACTGTCTCATATCATCTCAATCCGGAACTAATCATATGGACCTTCTATCATTTATACATCTTGGTGATCTAATCACAAATGATAAAAGAGTAATTTCCTTTTTCACATAGTTAATTTGTACAACAACACCATGTTCTGTACAAATAGTGATGCTATGGGTCATAATTGTCCAACAGACTGATCCTCATGATATCCTGTGCGTATCACGATAGGATCCGTCAGTTATGTGTACAGAGCATAGGTATCCAAATTAGCAATCCGTTAAAACCATGGGCCGTGGTACACTGTAGAAATTAGTTCTAAGTGTTATTTTTAAGAGATTGCTAATAGAATCGTCGACTGGATTATACCTAAAGAGATTTGACGTTTATATCTATATCTCTGGGATAATTCGGATACCTGTGACGGAAGGATTATACGTATGCGGTGACCTCGACCTGTATGGTCCAGGATTTTATCCGTGTTCGTCATAATTTACGGGTGGGTAAATTATGAACACGAAATTGGATTTCGTGACGGATATGCCTGAACCTAGAGAGTCTCACTAATTAGATATACTCGTTGGGCACTAGGGCAACATTTATATATAATACTAATTATTTATAAGTTGTTTAACGGTTAAACGAAGGTACATGCTTTTGGCCATTTATTAGATGTCGAATTATGATATTTGACATTTATAATTAATATATGTATTTTGATTATTTAATGTAAATATAATACATATATTTTTTGAGATATTTGTATTTAATTATTTATTTATTCAATTGTTGAATAATTGAATTAATTAAATATTTAATATCTTAATTACTTATTAAGATAAGTTAAATGACTTTTTTTTTAATTGGAAAATGTTGCAAATTTTGATTGGTTTCACTTGGAATTATTTGATTGGTTGGTTTTGGATAAACGTCAATTTTATTAATGTTTTTGAACCATAAATTAATTAATTCAAATTTCTAATTATTTTAACAAATTAAAAATATGTGGTTGTTATTTATTTCCTTTAATTTTCGAAAATAAGGGAATATATAAACCTTTTTTTTTTGTTTTTTGTTTCATATTCAAAAAAAAACCCTAAAAACTCAAATACAAAAGAGGTAGAGAGAAAAAAGAAAGAAAAAGGAAGAAAAGGCTTGAAAATTGAAGATTTTGTAAGTTTTTCCTCACTTTTTCTTTAATGAAAATTATTTCTTGCATACTAGGCTTTAATTTGATTAACTTAGTTTTGTCTCTACACTTTCTTGGTTGTGATTTGAAGATTTGGGGCTTGAATGAATATGAATGCACGCATATTAATTTAGTATGCTTTAAATTGTTTATTAAGTATACTTTTAGCCATATTGATGGATTGTTGTCATTCTAGAGTTTAGTAGCCACTCATGTTAGACTTAGAATTGTTCTTAGTGTATTTCATGTTGGTGAGACTCAATTGGTGTTGGAAAAATTGAATTAAAGCATTGAATTTAATTAATTTGGTGGTAATTGATTAATTTGTGAAATTATTAAATTAGGGTTTCAAACCTTCACCAAAATTGGGACTTTTCATATATATGATGAGTTTAGATGTATATATGATGTATATAAATTTTGGGAATTTTTGGAATTGATTTGGGTATGTTTTGAACATAAAGGACCAAATTGCAAATACTTGAAAATTGAAGGACTTTTTGGAAATTTCGGTAAAACTGTTTTCTGAAATTTTAAAACTGAAATTTTATGTATTAGACATAAATAAATCATTTTGGAATTGATTTGGAATCAATTAAAATTATTTTTAACATTTTTGGATTAAAATGATTAAAATTTAAAGTTTTGGGACAAATTGGTAATTTTTGAAAAATCTGTTTTTTGGGTAAAATTTCAGTTATTAAATATTAAGTAATTGAAATAAATTAGTTTATTTTAATTACCCGAGAAAAATAATTGAAATCTGAAAATTTTGATTTTCCGTGATACGCTGCATTTACCCAAATTACCACCTAAAACCCTAACATGATGTTGTGCTGAATCAAGCTTCAATTTCAGCCTTCTGGTAATGAGGATACTGTAAGGTCTCACATTGACTGAGTTTGAAATTAGTTGCAGATGAATATGATGATTTAGGTCTCTCTGATGGAAGGTCTGCAAGTATAGTGAAGACAGTGGAAAACTCTTGAAGCAATGGATGTTGCTTGACATCAAACCTCAGATGATTCAGCACTATCATGGAGAAATTGTATTTGAAAGCAAGAGGCAACTGATCATGTAGTTGCTAGCCCTTTTAACTGAGGTAAAGACAGTGAATCCCCAAGAACTAACCCTGTACCTTGAATGTGCAAGATGAAGAAGTCCACCAAAAACTGTTGATCTTGCATAACAATAGGAATTGAAAAGGACATGCCTAGATGGAATTTATAAGAAAGCAATCCCTGAATTATCATTATCATCTCCAGACTTAAGCGGAATAGGTAAAATCTCCGACTGTCTTAGAATTTTACAAGAAATACACTCCTTGAATTCGAACCCAGAACCTGAAGGCCAGATCATGATTCCTACATCGGGGACAATTATAACACTGTCCTTTCTCCATTCTCTGTTGCATCTCAATTGGGGCCAATTTCTTAACACCTCATCCACTAGTATTACCAAGCATCATTTTATTGACACAACTCTCCAAGTTTCTCTTCCTTAACACTACCAAATCAATGACATAAACCTAAATTAATTTAATTTTTAATCATCTATCTTTTAAAACGGACGGGATATTTGAAATGATTCTCAACCAAAACGATGCCGTATTAGTTTTATTTAGAGGCTTAATTATAAGATAGTTGTCCGGGCTATTTCTTTTTTTTTTTTTTTTTTTTTTTTGAATTTCATAAAAAAATTGACATTTTTTAAAAAAAAAAAAATTCAAAACTTTACTAAAAATCAGAACCTTTCTCTCTTTCTCATATTTCAACCAGGGTTAAAAAAATGCTTACCTACGACTAGACTCGGCCGGCGGTCCGGTTCGGTTCCGAACCCGGAACTCTCTGAAAAAAATATCTAACAGTTAGATACTGTTATTGATTCTGGTGAAGTTTCTGGCTTGCTTTTTTTTTTTGTTTCCATGGTTTGTTAGTTTGTCAAAACTGTATCTGTGGTCAATTTCATGCTCATTTCTGAATAGAAGGATAGTTTTTGTCATAATTTGTTTGATTTTTACTAAATTATGTTTGGTTGTTGAGGATATGTGTGGGAGAGTGTTAAGAAAAGGGATTCAATTGTATGAATCTCACAAAACAAAATTTGAGCTATATTATGCCAATTCCTATACTGTATGGTTTGGCCTTTGTTTTCTTGGTGAGCTTTTTGGAGGGAGTGACTTGGTGCAAACTTTATCACTTCACAACATTCCTTCAACATATTGTTCGGTTTGATTGTATGTGACGGAGGTGGTAAAGATATGGTATTTAGGTACCAGACTGATCAATAGAAGAGGATAAAATGTTCTTGATTTGGTAGTAATCAAAAGAGCGACCATGAATATGTGAAATTGAGACTGCAATAATGTGAAATGGAATAGTGACTGTTAATTTGGACTCCTAACGGTTGAGCTCGGAATGGTAACACAATAGGTTTAGTAATTTCTAGATTTGGAATAGATAGGTTACTTTTTTAGGCTAATCTTTGTTGTGGATTGGTTGTAGTTATCATGGCTTTATATGATGACGATGTAATTGTTGGGATTTGTATGCCCGATAAATAAATATATTCGAAACATGATTGATTAATAAATTTGTGATTCTATTTTATTTCATGTATGCATCTTGATTTGCTTTATAAAATTCATGAAAATTCCGTGATTATTTATGTAGCTTTAAATTAAACATATATGTGTATGTAAAATGTTACATGCATATATGCATGGATAAAATTTAAAGAGTAATAATCAAAATTTGTCCATGACTATGATTTGAAGTTGGGAATCTTCAAATCCAAAGTCATAAATACAGTTCATTCCATTATGAATGGTATAATTCTATCCATACTATATTATGTAGAGAGATAAAAATGAATGTATTTTATATAATAAGATTATATTGGACATGACCCGATAAAATTGAAAAGTTCTAATAATTCCGTTAAATATAAAACATCAATTTTATCATAATGATGGTCATATATGTGATGATCTTAATTCATTATATTTAACAGACTCATATATCATATTAATTTATTCTTTAATTTACTCGGTACGGTTTTGTATTTATTACATTTCATAAACCTTTTATTTTGGGAATGAGTTGAATGGATAGCTGGGAATGCTAACCTGATATAATGAAATCCGTTCATAAGATTCTCTTGTTTGTTAGTTCAGGACCTGAACGATTAGCGCGCAAATTCATAAAAGTTATGAATTAATTGTTCACTTGAGAACTAATGGAAGTCAAGGATAAAGATGTAATTGGAGAGGTTAACGGATTTTTTTATACCTAGCTCCTTTACGAATCTGTTATGGAGGATCACTGCATAGGTAATGACTATATCAATGGAAGAATACTTTGAGTAATTAATTCTATAATTCTAAGAGTGCAATTCTGGGTATTTAGTGGAGTTACTCCAGAATTAATAATTTCGTTTGATTAATAAAAGAGTTTATAATTAATCGACATAATTATTGGAGCTTAGAATTATAGGTCCATCGGTCCCCTCGTCGTCTTCTATCACTGTTCGAACGATTATAATTACGAAGAAAAATAGTTGGGAATTATTTAAAATAATAATGAATTATTTTACACTCTAATTATTCCATAAAGCTCATGTTTGGAAGTTATGATAAATGTTATCTTAATATATTTATTAATAGATAATGTATCTATTTATTAATTTATGAAAATTAATAATTAATTAATTTGATTAATTAAATTTAAATTTAATAAGATAATTTTTCAAAAGTTGAAATTTTGAATTTATTATTTTTAATTAATTATCTTTAATAAATTATGAGATAAATACTAAAGATTTTATTTTGATTTTTTGAAAATTAAAATTAAATCCTTAAATGGATTTGTTTGATAACTTTGATTTGATCAAAAAAATTTATCAATAAAAACAAAATCTTCCTTTTAAAATAAAAATGAGAACGTGAGCTGTGTGGTTTTTTTTTGGAGTAGAATTGAGATTTTGAAAAAAAATCAAAAATTAGAGAACAACAAACAAAAACTAAAGCTGTGAAGAGAAAATAATAGAAAATAGTTTTCTTTTATTTTTTTAAGTTTGATTTTGAGAAAATCAAAAGGAAACAACATTCAGGATTCGTCTCATGTGTTGAGTACACGAATCCTTCACAATATTAGAGTGTTCACGTAATTATTTTCACGCCCACACGTGCCGTTTGAGGTGAGAAGATAAGACGAGGAAGATCGTGGTTCAAAGAATCGATTCACAAACAGATCCAGATGTACAGGTATATTTTTAACCCGAGTTCAAATAATTTTATTATTAATATACTAGATAATACGGATCCGGTTTTTATTGTTCATGTAAAAAAAAATTTCCTGTTAAAAAACACGATTTCCGCTGCGCATGAACTCTGAAAACCAACAAATGGTATCAGAGCGGTCGTATTTATTCTAGTATATTAATAAGAATGATTTATTGTAAATCATTTTAATATGTATGTAAAAGAGTAGGCTACGCATTTTTTTTTATGAATTATCATGTGATGGTGAATGTATGGATATTAATCGTTAATTATATGATTGACATTGGGTTAGGATTTTAAGTTTTTGTTTTTTATATTGGATATGTAAACCCAAAATTAAATAGGTATTTCTTTTTGTAATTGTTAATTTTTTGTAATTGTTCGAGATCAAGATCAAGCCATAGACACGATGGACGGACGGACGATTATTTTTTTTCCAGAAATTTTTTTTCCTGCACTGTGCAACAGTGAGACTGCTGCACAAGCAGCAGCCACGCTGCTGCACATATGTGCAGCAAGGGGCTGCTGCTGGGCAGCAGCCAGCCGCACAGTGTGGCAGTGAGACTGCCCACTGTGCGGGAGAAAAAAAAAGTTTTTTTTTGTGAAAGTCCTTGGAAATTTAATTATATTTTTTTTAGATTTGAGATTAATATAATTTTATTTTGTTATGATTGTAATTTTTAGAAATACCCAAATTGTCAACCCGGTTAATATCTAATTTATTTATTTTGTGTGAATTATAAAATGTTTATTCTCATGCATATTTTAAATGACATATAGAATTAGCATAATTCCTACTCTTGCATTATAACATGTCATACATACATGTGTATTTTCATAAATTTATTTATGATAATAAATCGTTTATAATTTGATTAAAAACTATTTTATTTTTTTATCGATTAGTCGATTAAATAAAATTTGTGAATTAATTTTAAATCGTTAAAATTTGTAATGTCACAAAATTTAGTTCTAAGTATTTATAATAAATTGTTTATCATGAATAACTTAGATGTTTCATAATAAATTTAAGTTTTATTAATAAAGCGGGTAATTTTATTATGAAACAATTAATTTGGTAATTAAAGACCTTTAATATTGATTTCTTGGTCTTTTTCCGCTAAGTTTACAAAACATTAGATGTTTTACATATAAAATCACTAAACTTAAAATAATGAGTGGGAGCGGGTAGTTTGTCAAAACATCATTTGGTCTCCACCGTTAGTGCAACATCGTGAAATCTAAGTGGGGCTTCGTAATGACTTTAGTTTCATCCTCCCTAAGGAGAGTGTTTGCTTAGGTTAATATCAAGGTTATACTTCTTACGATAGGATTTATAAAATGTATTTCATAATTAACTTACCCTAAGGTGGTTGTTATGAGTTAAATTTTAAGGATCCAAAACGGTGGGTTACACTCATATAAATATAGTTAAAAGTGTTAATTATATTTAGACCAAAAATCGGTTATGAATAAATTTTGAAAATATGAGATATTTTGAAAAAATTTATTAATTGAGATTGTCTCTATTTTAATAAGGTATTGTGATCGACCCTAAGGCAACATAATATGCTTATTAAATTTTCCGAGGCTATAGTAGTGCATATATATTTTAATGTTTTGCATATGCATCATGCATCATGATTACTATGCCAAATTTATTTTGAATTTTATGCATGGAATAATTTAGAATATTTTTTTTAATGATTTCAGAAATATGTCAAATCCAATCCTATCACTGCTTGCTACTGAAAAAATTAACTGGTGATAACTTTGCTAAGTGGAAGAAAAATATGAATATAATTCTTGTGTTGGATAACCTGAAGTTTGTCCTGATGGAGGAATGTCCTCCAGAACCAGCTGTGAATGCCAACAAAACCATCAAATATGCCTATGAAAATTGGATTCGAGCAAATGACAAAGCTCGTTGTTATTTGCTTGCTGCCATGTCTTACGTGCTTAAAACAAAGCACGAAAAGACAGAGACTGCTTATGAGATAATGGAGTCTCTACAAGGCATGTTTGGCAAACCCTCTTATCAAGTTAAATATGAAGCAGTCAAGAAAGTCATGAACTGCAAAATGAAAGCTGGAACTCATGTTCGTGAACATGTGCTAATGATGATTAGTACCATTCATGAGGCAGAAATCAATGGGGCTACCATAGATGAAGGCACACAAGTGGGCATGATTTTGGAAAACCTTAGCCCACAATTTCTTCAGTTCAAAAGCAATTACTTCATGAATAAGCTGAGTTATAATTTGACTGAATTGCTTAACGAACTCACTACTTTTGAGTCTATTTCTGTGGAGAAGAAAAGAGAAGCAAATATTGCGGAACCTTCTAACTCTAACTCTTCTCTAAAGAAGAGAAAGAGAAATAAGAATAAAGGTAAGAATTCAGGAACTGAGAAAACAGCAGGGAATAACAGCAAAAAGAACAAGCCAAACAACAGTCAAGGAAATAAGAATGGCTCCACCCAAAAAAAACCAAAAGGAAAATGTTTCCATTGCGGAATTGATGGGCATTGGAAGAGAAACTGCAAGAAGTATCTCGAAGAGCTGAAACAGAAAAAGAAAGGTAAATTAGATTTACTTGTTACTGAATCTTGTTTAGTTGAAAATGATTTATCACCCTGGATAATTGATTCAGGAGCGACTAATCATATTTGTTGTTTCTTACAGAAGCTTGATTCTTACACAAGACTTGCTGATGGGGACTTTACTTTGAGAGTTGGGAATGGTGCTTTAGTTTCAGCATCATCAGTTGGACAAATAAAACTTTATGTTGAGTGACACGCTCGAAAAGTGGTCTTTTACTCCCAAGTATAAGAGTGTCGAAGTAATAAAATAACCCGGTGAGTCCGGGGTCGATCCACAGAGAAGAGATTTAGCAAAATAGAATATTTAACAGTACGGGAATGAAAAGTTTGCTTTGTTGAAGTAGTTGGAGGATTTTAGGTTGAAATACAGTAATAGAAGGAAATGCTGGAGTTAGGGGATCCACTTTTAGTCTTTTAAACATTTATAAATCTCGCTTTATAATAATTTATAAATTGTCTTTTTATACCCACTTAATTTATTACAAGAATTAATTATGCCAATTAAAGAACCAGCCATAAAAGCGGTAGTCATTTATGTCAATAATTAGTCCGACCAAGGTACCAAGCATGCCAAAAATAGAAAACCAGCCATAAAGGCGGTGATATCGTTTGTTTATAACAAGTCCTACCAAGGTACTTAATTATGCCAAAATCGTATAAAACCAGCCATATAGGCGGTATAAAGATAAAACCAGCCATAAAGGCGGTAGACAGATAAAACCAGCCATAAAGGCGGTATAAAGATAAAACCAGCCATAAAGGCGGTGTAAAGATTGTCAATAATTAATCTAGATTTAAATCAAGTTTTAATCATTATATTTCAATTTATTTATTATAATAAAAGCGAGTTTAATTTATGTTCTCATTGTAAAAACTTCACCCTTACTCCAGCAGAAAAGAAATTAGCTACTCATTTTGTAATAAAACATATTCGTACTTTTATTATTGAAAGAAAAAAACATTACAAAAAGCTTTAAGTAAATAAACAAACAAGACACTCTCTCTCCAAGGATTACAAATGAATCAGGAAAGA